>CM065658.1:21346357-21351357 GCA_033220385.1 Triplophysa yarkandensis
ATGTCACGTCCATAACACTGGAATTGCTCAGTTATCCTTATGTTATGAGAAGATTTGTATAACATTTTATTAAAATGAATGTACAATGAAACATTAAAATATATTTATATTAATATAGTGTTATGTTATTAGCGTCTAGACATAACAGAGACTGGATGCGAACAACATAAATATTATATTAAATACATATGCGTGTCGGATATCTTCAATTTGCTTTTACGATAGAACAGTTTATCTAATAATGGAAATTTGTAAAACACAAATCATTTAATTAGAGCAAGAATGAAAGCGTTAACTATAAAAAAAAATCTTTCTAAGTAAATCATAAGCCGTTTAAATTTAAAAGGCTATAATTTGGTATAAAGCATCTACATAACAATGTCATCCATTAACGCTAATGCACTTGTCATTATCGTTAGAATAATATTTATACATTTATTAGTCTTGGTGTAAACAGACCTTGAAGCTCTAGAATAACAAAGCTGAATGAAATCTAACAGAATTATTAATTTTGGATAAACGGTCTCTTTTAGCTGGAAAGCCTTGAGGTATCTCATCGTGAAACTCAAGAATCCACTGAAAGGCAACACAAATGTTTCTGTAACAATCTTAAGACACTTAACCCATTAAAACATTAGTGACATTAAGCTTATGTTCTGAAGCATCTCACCTGTACTCTACAAGCCGGATCTTTCTTGATCCACTTGATGACAGTCTCATAAACCAGCTCCTCAGCCTTGGTGTTCAAGCTGTCATTGGACAAGTAGTTGATGAGGTCATCTTTGGAGATGCTGAGGACTTCATCTTGTCCCGCCACGTCAGGAAAGTTCTGCAGGGCGAAAGCCTTGGCCATGTTGTGTAGTTCGGTACAGCACATGGCCTCGGCCATGGCCAGAACCCCCAAGCAGTTTGCTGCAGTCAGCTGCTTCCCTGAGAAAAGAAGGAGAAAGAGTCTCACTCGCATCCATAAAAGATCACAGCCAAGAGGGGATGAAGGCTATAGTGAAGTTATCTGTGCTGTATATCTCCAGGCTCTGGAGAGTGGCCCGCTTAACGCGCCAGGGGGGACGACAACAGAACAAATCAATTGAGCTCAGAGCGACGGATTGGGATGCTGTCTTGCGGATTACCATTGCAAGGTGAAGCTCGCGTTGAGCCCCTAAGAGTCCGGGGCCGGTGCGAAGGTCCAAATTTACAACGAGACAAGAGTTTTCTTTTCCGACAGAGACTTGGCACTGCGGGGATTGAATATGATTCTGAAAGAGTTTGGAAAGTTTGGAAAACTTACTATGAAGATTGTCAGGTTTGGAGTTTTTAGGGAAATAAAAAAGTTTGAATACACACGGATACATCAAAGTGGACTTTTAAAATTAATTAAGACTAATCTGTGACCATTAAAATGACAGCACAAAACCACAAAAGAAGATATTTTGAAGAATGTTGGGAACCGGCATTGCATTCTTCAAAGTATCTTATTTTGTGTTCTGCAGAACAAGGAAAGTCATGCAGGTTTAAAATTACATAATGGGGAGTTAATGATGACAAAATGACCAGTACAATCAAATTGACCAATTCAAGTCATTCCAACTTTTTATTTTATTTCATCTTTTGTCCAACGGTGAAATTCTGTAAAATGCAAAAATAAGAATTTATTTTAGGCAAAAAAATTGTAAGTTGACTTGTAAAGTGAATTTAAAAGTAGTTATAAATTTAAAGTGGTGGTTTAAAGTCAACAATTTATTTTATTGATAAAACCAGCTTCAACCTGATTCAAACAAACCTATTAAACATGCACACATACAACTCCACCAACAAACAGACATAAGTTTAAATTTGTGGGTCTAACTTAATCCAAACGAGTCTGTAATATAAAAACAGAAGAGTAGAATTGGTTGTAAACTGGTTTGGTGGAAGCAGATGGGCTTTTATGATGTCTAGAGGTTGGGAAAGGCTGGCCTGCAGTGTGCCATTACCAGACCGCCAAACGGGTCTCTCGTCGTCTCTACTCTCAGAAGGAAAAAATTCATTTTTAGGTGAAGTTTGTGCCAGGGGCCATAAACAGCCCAGCGTAGACTACCGCAGTGCGAGGCTTATGGCCAGTTTATAGACACGCTCTGAAGTTTCTGAATCTGTGGTGCTGTGTGTGGCATTACAAACACCAGTGTCTGATGCTTAACACTTTCAAATTTCAGGGCCTGTCTTTAAATCAAATTATTCCATCACTTGATCTGGGACCATTCTGGTTCTTTGCCGGATAATCAAAAAACGCTCACAGCCATGGGATAAAGTCCAAACATTGGATGTATGATTTCTTTTCTGTTTGTTCATCAAGTTAGTACATTCAGGGTTTTATGTTTACTCATCCTGAGTATATTTATAACCTCTATAACAAAAAAGATATTTTGAAGAATGTTGGTTACCAATAGCACTTACCAGTACGCCATTTATCAAAATATCTTCCTTTGTGTTCTACTGAAGGATGAGTCATATTCAGGTTGACGCAGGCTTTAAATATTCAAAATCGAGCACCGCAATCAATGCAATTTTATTATTCAAGGCACCTCAAAATGACAATCCATTCATCCTTTGCTCACCCTCTTGACATTTTAAACCTGTGAGACTTTATTTCTTAAGCAGAACACTGGGGAAGATATTTTGAAGAATCTTGATAACCAAACAAACACATTGACCACTGAGAAAATTCTCAAAAAAATATTTTTTGACTTACATAGAAGGCGGAATATAAAGTTTTTGAATGACAAGAGGATAAAAAATGTACAGAATTTTCATTTTGTGTCTGTGAACTGTTCCTTAACATGTTCAAATCCACCACAAAAAATCAATGCAATCTTTAGTAAAATGACAATTCTGCCATCCTTTAATCACCCTCCGGACATTTTAAAAGTGTATGACTTTCTTTCTTCTGCAGTACACAGAAGAAGAATGTCGACAGCCAAAAAATCACTGGTCACCATTTACTTTTATTATATGCACACAAAACCACAGGGACATTTATCATAATATCTTCTATTGTGTTTCACAGAAGGACATTTAATCAAATTTTGAATGGCACAAGGATGAAAACATAAAAACAAGAACTTTTACTTTTATTTTTCAATCCAAAATAACAATTCAGTTACGATTTATTCATCATCTTGACCTTTTTAACCAGTTTGACTTTCTTCTGCAGAACACAAAATAATATATTTTGAAAAATGCTGGCAACATATAACCTTTGGTCCTCATTGACTTCAATGATGGTCACAGAAACCAATGAAATTTAAAAGGGACCAGCAGTTTAGAATATTTTCTTTTGTGCTTTGCAAATAAAAGTCATATAGAATTGTTTTTAAACCCTGGTCATGGAAGATCACCTCCCAAAAGAGTTCTCCCTATCAAAAAACATGATTTTACTCATCAGTAAGTTGGTGTGTTATTTGGGGTAACTAATTAACAAACAACCTACCTTCGAAATGGAGGCTGATGAGTTAAATCAGGTGTTTTTTATAAGGAGAGGGTTGAGAAACACTGTCATAGAGGTTTAAATTGACAATGACAATCAGGCGAAATGATGAGAAAATTGTAGGCAGGGTTTATGGTTTTCTAAAGTAGTTTGGAAAACTGAGTCTGTGGGGACAAAGTTATAAAAAAAGGGGGCGAGATCCTTTCGGTGTAGGGACGTGTTTGTTTTGGTGATTTTGAAAGTCCACATTGGACTAACAGAAATGATAGACCCTGCCTTCAAGAAATAAACTTTTGAGTAACTGCTTAATATAGATCTATACCTGAAACACCAGAGAACATCCAAATTAAGACATATTTTTAAACCTCTTGTTAGTACACGGCTGTTTTTTTCCCTCAAAGACTTAATCAGTTGTTGTGTACTTCACTAACTTTGACATGCAATCTGAGCGTTTTCTCAAAGGCACAAACCAATCATCAACTTGACTTTCATTAGCTTGGGTCTTACAGACTCTTCTAGTACTATTATCACAGCACTCCTTTAGAACTGAAAGCAACAAATCGATAAGTAAGGGTGGTCTTTCCTCACTGTCTGTTGGTCTGATAAACTGACCTTTCAAACCACACGTTTGTCTTTGACCGTATCGTGATGCATTTATCAAAATCAACACAAACCTTAACTGTCTGATAAGTTAACCACATCAACAAACCAACTTTTGTTAGTGTATCAACTTCCATCCCTTGTGGTCACAAACCAAGGTTCTGCCATCTCAACCGGATTAATGTTGGATGTCTGTAGAGATTGCGACATTGGATTGACATTTCAATGTGATTGTTCTTTGACCTTTTTACCAGTCTGGCTGTAAAGAAACAAACAAACAGGTTTGCTCGTGACGCCGTACCTAAAAAAGACACGCAGACTTTGCAGAAAGTGTTGAACTGGAACTTGGTGGCGGCCTCCAGCAGGGTTTTGGCATTTGCCGAGTGGATGACCAGCGAGCCCGTGTACACGAACTCCAAGAGAAGCTCCAGGACATCTGCTCCGATGTTGGTCATCTTAAGCTCAAGCCTCTCTCCGCTTCCCGTCTCTTGGAAGACCTGACGGCACGCAAACGAACAATAAAACACACACACACAAAGAGAAACCATGAGCGAAAGGAAAGATGTACGACCACCCACATTTTTATTTTTAACTTTATCATAAACTGTAAATCACATTTCTTGGTCCTGAAATGGGAGCAATCTGGATAAAAGGTCAAAGCACGTGTTGTGGCCCACACAGAATCCGCAACCTCCAGAGATTAAACTTAATATGTGAAAAAAAAAAGTGCACATTCTGTCTGGGCCTGCACATGCTTTCAGGACCACATAGGCAGGACAAATGCATTGAATTGTGATGGAGGGGAAAAAACATGGGCCCGTCCGCATTGAGAAATCAGCCAATAAACTAGCAGAGATGGAAGTCACCCTGGCACATTCGCTCTGAATATCAAACGTATCGAGCGTCTTCATCCACATGTGCAACCTGCCCGCTGATG
>CM065658.1:21356357-21510927 GCA_033220385.1 Triplophysa yarkandensis
CATGACAGTAATGATACTACACATGGAGTGTTTCTTTTAAAGAACACAAGCTGTTCTCTGCATCAGGATCTGCACTATTCTATCACACAATGTGATTATCAATGCAGTGTATTTCTTATTTTATTGTTTGAACGCAAATTTATTTGGTAAGTTTCTGTGCCCAATAAATAAAGCTCAGATTTTTAGTAAATAACGTTAAATATAATTAATATTACCAGTAAAAAGTGTGTAGTTTCATAGCTACGGCCATGAAATATTTTACGTTTGGGATGTTAGTCTCAAAGTTGCATCATAAACATTGATTTAAACAATATGAAATAATGTACAGGCATACGCAAACACACGTTGTTATTGTTTCTAAGATACTCTACGGTGCTGTCAAAAATGAATAAAGGAATGAAATGGAGAGTAAATCTATCGAATGGATTTGACCTACAGTTCACGAGAAAGTTGTGCAACGCTTCTCTTTGTTTGCGGCTCTGAATGCGCCAACCGCGAACGTTTAACATATGAATGGCAAACTTTTGATGCTCTATGAAGACCATACGCTTGCCGATAAAATGGCTGACAAAGCTCATCCCGTACTGCCTCGGGAGGACACTCTCCAACATGGCCAATATGGGATGAATGCCTATTGTGGGTTTTTTAAGAAAGATCCCTCAGTCATGGAACACATTCTCTGCTTTTAAAAATGGAAATTATGTTAATGCATTCTAAAATGGGGGAAAGAAAAGGTAGCAAAAGAAAAAACACAAGGACGGCCCTTTTTTCCAATTTAAGGTACATTCATTCGAGGGAAACGCTGAATGGCTGCTGGCCCCTGTGATAGAAACCAAAGTCTTCCGACAAACCTGCAAGAGAGAAACAAGGGGAGGCAAAATGACACAAATGCGCCCTACGAGAAGAACAGAACGGATCAATGGCTGGTGGGAAGGGAAGAAGGCAAACCTTTTGACCAGGTCCTTGAAATACAAGCTGCAGGAAGCTAGAACATTTTGGTGGACTTCAAATTCTTTGCCTTCAACTATAATTTTCAGGTCTGTAAATTCTTTCTCTCTGCGCTGCTGGTTCAACTCCTTCAACATCTCTGTAGAACAAAGAAAAAACAGACAATGCCAAAAACGGGTTAAGAATTCTGAAGCTAGCTTTTGGTGCAGCAAATAACAGACAGTAGCAAGAATCACCACATCGGCAAAAACACAAAGAAGAGAATTCAAATACAACAATTCATGAACACGTTTGAAAAAAGCACACAATGCATGATTAGAAGATGTCGGAAATAGAAACACAACAACATATTCACAGTTTCATATCATGGAGGATTAAATATTCAATGTTCTCTGGAAGCTGTTGAACTGCAACCGGCTGACCTATATCGGCCAATATTGATGTGTAAAATATTTGGTGCTCGGGGCGAAACTTAAAAATGCATTTCCTGCCCAAACTCCGCGGACGTGTATTGGTTTAATATCATATTCAGCTAGGTACTGCGGCTATTTTAACAATTTGGGACAACTGCCTGTACTCAAGCTAACAGAAATAATGTCGGAAATTTAACTGGAGGCACACGAGTGTCAAAACCAAACTTCAATATTTGGGTTTTATCAAATTACAATTTCTCATTCAACAGCCAGAGGCATTCTTGAACAAAAATGCTTTCTGACTTTGATTCAAAAATACAGAAAAGTAAGAAACCACATACAAAGGTTGAAAATTTAAAATACTGCTGCACTGTATTTTGTTTTACCGACATTAAATGTATAATAGAAAATACATTTATAATTATTGACAAACGCTAAAAAGTACACAAAAAGTTTAATAAATGTAAAGAATTAATAACCAGCACTGCTTTATGTTTTTACTGATGTTTACTGAGAGTTCTGTAATCATTTACTCGCCCACTTGACATTTCAAGCCTGTTCATCCGCAGAACAAAAAAATATATTTTGAAAAATGTCGGTAACTTAGACAATCATTGCACTGGTTGAGTCCAATAGAAGTAAATGGGAACCAGTTTTTGGGATGCCAACAAATATTTTCATTTGTGTTTTGCAGAAAAAAATTTAAGTCATAGAGTTTTAAAATATCTAAGACAAAAGAAAGATGGTTTTGTGGAGGTTCTTTAAAATAGTAAATTGATGTCCTACCAGAACAGAACTTATTTAGGAAATTTTTTGCATTCACCTCTTTCCTTTAATGCACACTTTCATTTATTTGACAAATATATATGAAGCCAATCTTATACAGGAAAATGTTCATGCATGCTAAATAATTCTATTTTGCTATTAATGAAATGTTCTTAAAGATCTCAAATTGTTTTTTTGAGGTGTTTACAAGCGTCACGGGAGTGTTCGAAAATGATCTGGTTCAACTAACAGGATACGGTCGGCACATGTTGAAGATGTGGACGCATATGTAAATGTAATGAGGTGTCTGACAGCAACCGCGGCAGAAGTCGAGAGAGACGGGCAGCAGAGTCCAGTTTAATGAGGCTTCATGAAGTGATTCTGACTGCTGAAGACAGCCGGACTTCACCAAATAACCCACGATCCAACACATGGGCATCTCATGCCAACCCGCAGTGCACCCGACGCCATTTTGTCTATTTATCCAACGCATGCATCACAACCTAAACTAGTCTGTTTTTATTTCAAAACAACAAAATCATATCCGAGCTGCTGATGATTAAACAAAAACAATTACAGCCTATTATGAGACTCTATAGACGTTATGTAATGTGATATTACTGAGAAATATTCTCAGAATCACGCTGGGGAGCTTAGAGACGGTTAATTTCCACAGTCCATTGTTCCAAATCTGTGATATTTTTAATGGCTCATATTGACTTTCAATACCTGCTGGAAGATTTTATAGGCCAGATGAGAGCTGTGGTTGATGTATGGTGAAACGTGCTTTTAGTCGAGAAATAGAATCGTGTAGAGTATGTGCATGTGTAAAAATAGAAAATGACCTCAATTAATTTCCAATCTGATATGAGATTAATATTTCTGATTAAGACCATAAAGAGGTCAGACATCAAAGAATAGAGCTTCTTTTTAGATGCATGTGGATTGCCATTATTTGATAAACTGCTCATCTGAATCACTTAAAAAACGTGAACTCAACGACTGAAAGAACCACATCAAGTTATAGAAAACCATGCAGGTGCTATCCCAGAGATAAATCTGACCAGCGGCGCAAAAGCAATTGAAACTGCATTGTAAACAGAACACAGACATGAACAGCTACATGAACTCAACACGCACGTGTACGCCACACACACAAACACACACGTGTACGCACACGCAGTGATAATGAGAGGATTGAGTCACAGTGGCCGGTTTAATAATACACTGAACACAGTGAATTTCACGACCATCTAGAAGAAACAAACCAAACTCTTGATTTATTGATCTTTCTACACTAGAGACACGGTTAGTTTAAGCATTTAATGCTGGAATTAATTGAAATAAATGACATATGGGCAATGAAGAAACAATGTTGTGGTTTAATTGCTCGAGAGATCAACTTCTGCTTAATAACACTGGTTGTGGGAACATCTGAATTCCAGCTAAAAATAAAAACAATGATTCTCTCTTTTAATTATTTAGGGTTCAAAGTATAGTATCTAAATTGATGCTGTTTATTTGAACCGTTTTAACAATTTCACAAAAATTTAACTAAAGCTTTGAAATGAACTAAATATTATGTTTACATTTTTGTATATCTCTTAAACAAAATGATGTATATTAAAATTCACTAAGAATATTGTTTTATATTATAAATGTGTATATGTTCATAAAACACCCTTTTGGACTTTGAATAAATTAATTTAATATTTTTTCTTGAAAAAAATCTATTTAATGTGTTTTAAATATTTTTTATAGAAATGTTCAGCATGTGGTATTTACCAAGGCATAAGAAATATTTTATAAATGTTTTATGTACATTCTCTAAAATGCAGTTACAAAAAGAGGTCAAAAGTGTCCCCCCGAAAAAAAAAATGTATATTAAAAAATAAATTAATGTTAATTTCTTCCCCAAATCACAGAACCCAAAAATATGTAAAGTATAAGAAACTGTAGTTTTACGAAATATTACATTTATTGAACAGACTTTTCACACATTTTTAAGATATAGTAAAAAACCTGACATATACTTTAAATGTTAAAATTGGTTAAAAGTAAAATTAAGAAAAGAAAATTATGCCATTTATTTTACAAAAAATATATACATTTTTCTCTAGATTCTATCTTAAATATAACTGTTTTGACTGTTTTCTTTTGCAGTGATATATATAAAGTACAAACTAAAGTATGCGCTTATTAACTATTTCGAAAGACAAAATATAATTGTGCCAACATCGTAATTACTTTTTTCAGAAAACCAAAATCTTTATTTAAAAAGACTTTTAAAAAGGAAGTGGACCAAACAATGAAGAAAACGCTGCCATTACAAGCCCTGAATACATGTTAGCTTCTTATAAATGCCAACTTTATATACGGAAATTATATACTTTTATATAAATATATAAATATAAGTCACAATATAAGAAATAAACATTCTTAAATGGTTCTGTACGCAACATCGAACACCAGCAAAAACGAATACAACCTTTCTGCTAACTTAACAATTCCGATTCATGTAAAAATGCTTTTGTACATGTATGTGCATGTGTGTGTGTGAGATCGATTTAGACGCCAAATAAAGCGTTGTGATTCAACCTCGACCGGCATGGCTTTCACCTACTATCTCCAATGTAGCTCACAACACCCAGCAGTTTCAGCAAATGACAAGAGCGAATAAGGATGAACCTCAGTTGTCAGTAAACAATGGTTCACCCACGAGGTCGCTGGACACGGCGGAAAGCTGAAGGCAAGCTAATTATACGGTGTGGCCTGGGGTCAGCGCTCGGTGAGGGTTAGCCATCATTAACGCGGGGCACGAAACATCACATGGCAGGTGAATTCACTCCCCGACCCGTGGAGCACGAGAGAGGTGAGGAACCCGAATTGAACATGGAGGAAGCCGAGAAGATTATCTGATGGTGTGAACACACACAGCATTAGAAAATTACAGTGTGTGTGTGTTGGGCATGTAATGGGAAAATAATTGGCTGTCGCACAGTAATGGTCCAACGGTAACCTGCTTACTTTGATAGTGCAGAACCAATGATAAAGTCTCCGAAAACAGTTGTGTGTCCGTTTTCATATTTAAATACAGAACATTAAATAGAGGCGATGTAAAATGGAAAGCAATGTTAGTCATGTGCCAACCCTTGGTCGTTATCCCATCGGGTCTCAACTATCACCTAAAACCTCAAATAGCCACAAATGTATAAAAAAAAATCTATTAGACAAAAGTGCACGATGGAAAAAGTTATTCATGTTGATGATCTGCTCGCTGCTTACTCAAATTAGTCAACATTATTCGGACAATATTTTTTTTAATTTCAATGTTAAAATTTATAATCATAAAAAGTGATAATATGAAGTAATGCTTACATGTAATAAATTATTATATTAATATTATTATATTGAAAACATGATTTAAGCATTACTTTGTATTGCTATATTTAAAAACATGTCTCGATAAATCTGTTTGTTACAAAATAAAAATATATACAAATTTTTTATTACTAAATAATGGGCTACGTTTTCTACATTACATTATTAATATTGAACTACATTTTATTAACATCCCATAAAATCCACCGAAATCAAAATTGTTTTCTGACTTTTATTTCAACTAACAAATAATTAATTGTATTCACCAATTTAATAAACCAAAATATTGGCAGCTAACTCTCTCCTTCGCTTCAGTAAACAAAAAAACATCAGTCCATCATAAAAAAAACCTTGGATATGAAACAGACCTGTAAGGTCACACTAATCCTGTATGACTGCTGGGAAAAGCATCACAATACAACATGTCTCCAGCTCAAAAAGGATGCCATTGATTTCGTCTGTTCATGGTGAATTTATAAATGGAAAAACCACAGAATGTGACACCTTTTATATTCAAAAAAGTTGCACAAAAGACTCCTCGAAATCTATATTTTCATGCTGAAAGAGTCCAGCGCTTCAGACGCGAGATCAATTCTGCGAGGCGGTCTAATTGCCGGGCCGAGCTGAAGAGAGAGGTTACAGAACACGCAAGAGCTTTTAGCAACACAAAGAGTCCTTCTGCACGCCGGCTTTTTACCGTCGCCTCTCGCGCAGCACAAACAAGGCCGGAGCCTCAATTCAATTGAACTGTGATGAACTGAAACACGTTCACAATGAACAGATGAAAGAGGTAAATTATAGAACGGGTATTTAGGACGGCGGGATAGATGAAACAGTCATGTGAAGACTTTGGAGCTGTATTATTGAGCCACTATGAGGTTTGCTGGACAGCTCACGTTTCTCTAAAATGGCATCTGCTGAGCACGTGGATGCGGGAGGAGGAGAGATATGAAGTGCATGTGATAGGTGAATGATTATTAATGGAGATCACAGCGTCGTGTGATACGTCACAGCGCTTTCCTTAGGAGCTGGGCCAATCAAAAAAGCTAAAAATAGGTGACGTCCAATCAGACGCCGAATTGTGTCATCCTTTCAGTAATCAAAACATTTGTGGCAGAGTCCATTTACAACGATGGAAGAGGGATGTTTTGTAAATCATTCATAGAATAGCACAACTGAGATGAAGGTCTGTGAGAATAAATGTTGTATTTTTGGAAATAAAAATGAAGAAATTTGAGGAGGTTAAGGGACATTAACACTTATTGTGTAAAATAAACAGTACACAAATAAATATGTTAAAATGAAATTAAGAATGAATAGAAAACATACATGTATACTATTTCATAATCAAACAATCCCATTAAATAATGATAGAATAAAGAATATAATTATATTGATATTAAATTGTAATCGAATTGAAATCCTATCTGTATTGATAGAAGTATATTTATACATAAATAATTATTTCATTAAATAATATTATTTTTATAAATAATTGTTATGTATCATATTCATAAATGATTTAGAATCATTTTTTAACATCACATACAAAATACAAGACATGAACTGAACTGAAATATAATTTTTTAGATTATCAGTGGCATTGTTTTTATGACAATAGTGTCAGTTCTACATTATTTAAGCACCAAATACTGACACGCTTGTGACCCTCGGTGTGACATCCTGAACAAATGAAGCCTAGTTGTGTGTTATACAAGAAGTATAATGCCTTTCTACATTCTCTGTTTCAGATCCAATAGAGACCCAGTATACAGTAGTGTCACTTCAAACTGCACACACACATACATGGCCTTATAATAACAAATATCACACAAACTAACAGAACACGGGTTACAACTGCCAGAAATATAATCCATCAAGGTTACCATGGTAGTGGTTGTCAGTTGTGGGTTCAGAGATCATCAGCTGATGGTGACAATAACACCAGAGTCAATAATGTGAAATATGTTCTCTGACTGCTCAGAATATTGACAAACTGAATGCAATGCTATCCAGTGAAAAGCGACCTCTACACAAACTTACACTGGTGTTAAAAACAATAAAACATTATATAAAAAATAACAAAAATAAAAAACTATATATATATATATATATATATATATATATATATATATATATATATATATATATATATATATATATATATATATATATATATATATATATATATATATATTAATGCAAAATGAACAAGCCTTACATTATGTGAAGACAAATCATTTAAAAAATGTTTAAATAACATTTATCTCTGAATGTTTTGAACCTGCAAAACTATTAAGTAATTTTTAGTAAATGCATTTACGTTTGAAAATTACACGGTTTAGCATAAAACCATAAATGGTTTCATTTATTTTCAGAATATCAACAGTTCTTTTATTATAATTTTTTTTGAATAACATTTATCTGTGAATGTTTTGAACCTGAAAACTATTTCATAAGAAAGTGATTTAAAGTCGATGCATTTCCGTTTGAAAATGCATCACAAAAAAAGTTACACAACGCATGACGTTCCCTAAACTCCACTTGAGAGAAATCGGACTTAATGGAGCAAAATGAAAAGTCTGTGACGTTGTTAAGCTTCTGAAAGCACAATTGCATGAGCCCTGATGGGTGATATAAGTGTTTCTGCAATCTGCTTTGCATTCATCCAACTTATTTCCGTCTGTCGTCGCTGATCTTGTTTTCCTGCTAGATTAAACTTTATAGATTGTGACAAAACACAGTTAGTGATGATGACTGTACCGCACAATCCAGCCGAAAACACCGTCCTGAGCATGTGTGGACTCACTATTGACTTATTATCTCAAAAGCATGTAAATACAGATCATTCTCTTGTAATACTCTCATGCTGCTGTCTGTTAAATATCATCATATTACATTTTTTCCATATTTTTCACAGCTTGAAAGAAACCATCTTTAAGTGTGTTTACTTTTTATGAGTGGCAACGCCGGTCCATTTTCCGCTTAGTGCCATGTAAATAAAAATGAATCTGGTTTACAGGGCAAAGTTATGTTCCACTACAGATTCATGTAGGTTAACGGAGAGGGTAACCGTGACAAAACTGCATAATTGATAAGCAACACAAGGACACACAGACACTCACAAATGCATTTATCTGACTAATTCAGGAATTCATTAACTGAATTAATTGCAGCAATTTGAAAGCTATTAGCTCATGGAATAGGCAATTATGTTCAATGCATAGTCACAACTTAACACGAAAACACACACAAATTCTGAGTGATCTGGAAACCATTAAACTTCATGAACTGTTTGGCATGTGCAGGTCTTTCGGATCAAGCGTTCTCTAATTTCTCAATTTGATAATTAAAAATGAATTCAACAGGACAAGTTAAAAACATTCCTTAATCCCACCAATTATAACTCAGTTAAAGGGATAATTCACCCAAAAATGAACCTTGTGCCATCATTGACCTATGCTCTTGTCTTTTCAGATCAAGTTTTTGTCTTCTGCAGAACAGAAAAGAAGATATTAAGAAGAAAGTCGGTTGCTGATAAGCAGTGGAACCCATTAACTTCTATTGAATGAGCATAAATCAATGGATGAGTAGGTTTCAGTTACATTCTTTAAAATATCTTCTTTTGTGTTCTGCTGAAGGAAGAACGAGTTACAGGTCTGACAGGATTGTAAGTACATTATTTAATGTTTTGTTGAACTATCACTTTAACTTTTGTTTGAGAATAAAAATGGTAATAGCTGAAAAAGATAAAAGAAATATTGTAAATGATTGAGAAATTTTAGAAACTCTGATAACTAAATCCATTTCTAAACATAGATATCACTTTCATTTAAATGTAAATGTCCTATTGTTTATGATTTGTCAAATGAATACATCGGCATTCATTTGAGGTTAATTAAGCCAAGCGGATTTGAAAAAAGATACTAAACAAGTTTTCAGTGGAATCATAATGAGAGCCATAAGAACATCAATTTTCCGAAGGATTTTCTTCAGAAAAATTACTTTGGATAAAATTGTTTTCTCAGTGGTTTTCCAGGAACTGTTCCTGAAATAACTTATTTCAAATTATTTCAAGATATTTCAAAACAAAAATATGACAGAACTGTATACAGTCAATGACATGAGGTTGTTTAGCTAGATTTATATCTAAAATGTTAAGCAGAAGATGAAAACAGCTTTTGCTTAGATTTTCAATCATTCATGACTTAATGGCCTAGAAAACTAAGTGGGTGATATTTATATTTCTTTAACAGTAGTTTTTATGTGCTGTAAAAACATTGCAAATACAGTAAATATATATATATATATAACTGCTGTATTTTTAAAACCTTGTTTGTATCTCCATATTTCATGAATTTTAGTTATTAATAATTATAATTTGTCATCATTTATGTTTATAGAAATATTTTTTTTCCAATTACTTAAAAACAGCAACATTTTCACATAGTGTTAGGATTTTTGTACATGAACATATTGCATTGTGCTGAAGCTACGGCCCTGTTTGTGAGAAAGCGACCAATGCATGAGACATCAAAGCAAAAAAAAGAGCAAGAAAAAGATAGAGAAAGTACAAGTAGTATATGGATTAGAGACACAAAATGTGTCAACCGTTTTATCAGAGAACTACAGCCACACTTTAAAAACGTCAGTCATAATAAAGCATTATCACACTCGACAGATGCTTCAGTTTTAAGAGCCGCATTATAAAAAAGCGAAGACGAATCATTTGTGTCGTAAAACACGTTGCAGACAAGCGAGAGTTGTGAGCTCAGACTTCATGTCCACTTACAGAATGAGTTATTTTCCTGTACATCATTTGCCTTTCATTTCATGAAACGTTACACATCATAAACTACACAAGAGTAGTGCTGACTCCGGCTTTCGTATCATAAAATATGACAAAGCAAGCATATTTCACACCTACTGTATGCTTTACCTTATTACATTCCATGCATTTGAGTTGAGCAACACTAATAGCAGAGAAATGTGTTCTTCTTTGTGTTTCTGTGCAACACAATTTTTTATAATTCAGATCTTCAGGCACAACTATAACTGCTAAAACTTTAATTTAAATCGTTAAATTCACTGTAGATGATACTTTAAACATATATGAGAAATCAGATATTATTTGACAACAATTGTGAATCATATATACAGTGCATATACGGCGATATTATTTATATTTACATCTTATCCATAATTTATCTTTACCATGCAAAGACTACAGCACTAAAACAGAACTGGTCAATTTGATATGCTTTAGCAAACATTTAAAGCAAACATCCCAAAATGAGTATCAAATAAGTACAGCATTTTATTTTATCTTGTAAATGTTTAAATAAGCTATGAGGTACAAGATACTGTTCCATGTTGTTTATTAATTTGCATGCATTAAGCTCAACTCTCTTTGTCCAATCGGTATTTAGGACGTTATGTATTTAATAAGAAAAAGTGCTGTCAAATTAATGAATCGCGATAACTCAAATCCAAAAATAAATCGTAGTGTTGAGTCTATGTGTGTAGATGTATATATATGGAATATACATATACATGGAAATATATGTGTCTGTGTGTGCGCGTGTTTATATATATATATATATATTTCAAAATTTGTGCATGTAAATTTCAGAGAATAATTGCAAATGATGTTTCAAATTAATAGTAAAAATAGTTTAATATGTTAATTAACCAGAATTTTGAATTTAGTTAATACGAGTAAATATTACAAACAAAATCTAAAAACCCAAACTCTTAATAAATGCTATCATATCAGTGGAGAAATGTATCAGTGTATCTCTTACGAATATAATTTAAATTATGTCTAAGCATAAAGATAACTCAAAATTCTTAAATACATGATTGCTCATTCATATACATATTGTAACAGCTCCTTTAAATATTGGTACAAACCCGGTTATAACATATATTTGAACAAAATCTTATTCAAGATTCAGAACTAGTAATAAAGAACTGTTATTAAGAAAGAATTCCGTCACATTTCACTGCTGCTGCAAGGATAAAATAATGGATCATAGAGATCAATAGATAAGTTCTGATGATTAACTCGAGTCTACAAGCATGTGTGCCAATTCTTTTCTTCCTACTTGCATGATTGTGTTGTTTGCCTGTCTTTGTTTCCCAATCTCTTATTCTACACGTTCTCATTAGCTGGGAAATGCATGCATCATTTGTGCGCCGCGTGCCAGCATCTGCTGGCATTTCATGCGGATTTATGGATAACGCATCGCAGCCTATTTCATTCCCAATAATCAATATAAGACACATATGTGCCAATTAACTCCCTCACGTTAGGATTTCCTGACATGCACTGCTGGAGTTATTCAGCTCCGATCCTTTTCACCTCATTTCAAACCTGTTATCGTTCTTAGGCAAGCACTGCCAGATTTTATAGAAATGGTTTCGTTCCAAAGCGTCCCGTCGCCTTTAATAACAGCATTTAATTGCCCGGCGTATGTCGGCGGTACTCACATGTGAACTTTATGAGAAAGGTACCCGATGCGGTGGAGAGGAGGGGTACATATGCTAAAGCTGTTTTCCCGGGGCTAATCCCTGCGTTCATGACATGCTTTCTAATCACAAACGCTCCCGGCTTAAAACGGGCCACGGAACACCTGACGTGCACCACAGACCTCGAAAACACAGAGACCGGGAAGAAGAAATAAGAACAAACTGACACTGCATTTAAAGTAAAGTTTTTTTACAAATTCACTTCGATTTATAGGTATAGGTTAATTTATTCTTTACATTGTTTACAGTAAAATATGTTTAAAAACTTACAAAAACAGACAAAACTATGTTATAATATAATGTACTGTATATATAAGCATCTTTAAAATCATAGTCCACCAAAAAGATGCCATACTCATGTTTCCGGACAAAACAATATATTTAAAAAAATAACTTTGTTCTGTTGAACAAAAAAGGAGAAACCTGTTTTTTGAAAAATGTTAGCAATTGAGATTTCTGGGGCAACATGGACTATCATTGAAGAAAAATATTTAATATTTTTGTTCTAATGAACACATAAGAATATACTTGAAGAATGTAGGGGAACAAACTGTTCTGGGGCACCTTTGACTACCCTTTCATTTTCTACAATAGCAGTCACAGATCAGGCCCAAAAATCTCTCTTGCTAGCATTCTTCTAAATAGCTCTCTTTGTGTTTAACGGAAGAAAAAAATTGATACAGGTTTGGAACAACTTGATGTTGAGTATATGGATTACTTTTCACTTTTGGGTGAGCTACCCCTTTAAAGCAGCCGAAATTGTTGTGTTTAAATCAAACATCAAGATCATAAAAACTGTGGAATTGACCCTAATATGGGTGGTCTTTCCTCACAATAACCCGCCCACTTGTGCAGTTTGCCGCTGTGATGTCACTACGCTGTTGCTAAGGCATCGTAAATGGTTGCATGGGTGTTCCGATCAGGAGCGCCATACGATATACCGTACATAAAAACGCATTTATTGAATCCATTAAATTGACTTTCCTTTTGAAAAAGAATAATGTCAGAAAGTATAAACCGACATTATAATTTTGAAGCGTCAGTAGATACAAATAGAGATTATACAGATGGAGAGAGAGAGAGAGAGTTGGTGACACTTTTTTTTGAACATGCCAAGAGCAGCGAGGAAGCAGGGGAGTTCTGCAGCATTGTCTGTCGTGGTTGGACGTCTTGTGGGGAACCTGTCAGGCAACGCTGTGCGTTATCTTGAAAGACGAATGATTAATGAAGGCAGAGGAGAGTTTGGGGTACGGAGGAGGCGGTCGGCGAATGATCAATCTTAATGAGCTCTCCTGCCGACTGCATATTAACTGCAGGGGATGTAATGTATGGCTCACAGAGACTTTCTCGTCTTTAAGAACGGTAACGAGAACCGACTTCATCTCGCACATGCACATCTACTTCCATTTAGGCTCCAAATTCGTCTCAGCGGATGACGAAAAAATAATCATCTGAAGTTGACTCCTAGCGTGTGAAGACGCGCTCGCTTTCAGAAATGATGTTAACAGGCTGCGGGATTACAGAAGGGGTACGTGAGGACTCATCTTGTTTAGATCCATGCCGTAGTTTGTGTCTTTTTCAACATTTAAAGACACATAAGTTCAAATCTGCTTACAGATTCACGTCGGACCAACTCAAGCTGGAGCGAGTTGGATTCTGAATGTGAAATTATGAACCCAATGTGTCAAATGCATTAAAATGCAAATCTCTGTTTGATGCATTGATGCTAAAACAGCGAATTAGGCTGGGATTAGTTGTGACTCCTCCCCTTTAAAAAATAGCCAATCATTACCATGGCAGCCTGGAATGTGATGAGAAGATGAAGTTTAGAATGATGTCATCAGATCCATCTTGGTAAATGGATCCAGATTAAAATGATAACAGATATTCTAAATATAATGTTTGATATGTGAAAATTACAGCGGTTAAAACCATTTATCGTGTTTCATGGAATCCAGAAGAAAATGTGTTTACATGATGTATGTCTGAGGATTGCCGATATTCAAATTTTCATTTGTAAATACATACGAAAAATATGCAACACAAAAACATAAACACGTTCTATCTTTTGAAGTGCTGCATTCTGTGCTTATGGAGAAAGCAATTATTAAAATCAATAAACCTGGACCATGAAGACAGCCAACAATGCATTTCTGTATTGATTAGCTGAAGTATGTAAAAAGTGTACAAAGAAATGTCATAGCACGAGAAAGCATTGAGACGTTAAATTAAACGCTTCATGGGACATTACAGGCTTTAAAGGGCTTTAAAAGGGTCTCTGCAGTGATGCCATACAAGAATTTGGGTTCTACAAAGAACCATTCAGTTAAAGGTCCTTTAAAAAAATCACTTTCATACCATTTTATAATCTGAAAAACATTTTTCGTCAACAAAGGGCCCTTTGTGAGACAGAAAGGTCATTCCGATGTTAAAGGTTTTTGATGGAACCGTTAAGATAATAAAATGGCACTTCTATGTCAGAGTGAAGCACCTTTTTTTAGGAGTGTAGGACAGAAAGTATACGGGGGAAAATCTGTATCAAATTAAATGATCAACGATGCTTGAAAGCAGAACTGATCGAGAAACAAAAACAGAATATTGATGAAGATTATGAGCTTTTAATCCAGCGATATAAGCAAACTGTCAAACCAAATGACTAGAATTCGATTAATCTTAGAGGCAATTAAGTGACTTGTTGATAGTCTTAAAACGTTTATTTGAATAACATAATAAAAAAAAACATTTTGCTAAAGTTTGTGACTTTCTATAAAGAGAGTGACATTGATGAACTTAGAAGGTTGAAATGTCTTTAAATCACACAAAAAAACCTGCCACTCAACTCTTTAATTAAATACTTTTTCATTCAAGCCTTGATTTAAATAAATACTTCATAGCAATTTTATATATAAATCCTGATCCGGTCCCGAAGTTACTTTCTTGGTATTCTTTATCTTCAAATGTTATCCGGAGCAATGGCAAACAGCATCCCTTCTTTTAAAAATCAAACATTTTTCCTCCACTAAAACGGCATGTGACATATTTCCAAACTTTTTTCCATGCTCGCACTAAAGCACTAAAACTGTTAGATTACAATCAATTAGATTTCACTTCTATTGATAAACTGCATGAGCACAAAATTGCTTTCGGCACATTCAACATTCAGGCAACCAGGCGCAAACATATCGCTTTTAAACAGCCTGTTTGGCATTCACAAACAAACGTCCGACGGATTAAATTTGGTATTCAAAACATTTGTAATTTCAATACGATAAAAAAGAATGTTTCCTATAATGGCGCCAAGTGACAAAAGCAGTTGGCAATGAGACGTATAACTCATTCAATGATTGTGATGGAAAGCAAGAATTGATGTTTAGGTTTGATGAGTCACAAGTCAAATACAGCCGGCGGAGGACTCCAATCTGGTATTATAAATATAAAAAGTGCAAACATATGTTAAGTAATGTTGTGCAACATACAAAAAAAATGAGTTTTAAAAAACTGTATGTGGAATAAGCCATTAAAAAATATAAATGTTTTATATTTTCTCTACATATTCTCTACATATAAAATATAAATGTTTTATATTTTCTTTACATTTTCTCACCCCAAGTTGTTCCAAACCTACAGTACAAAATATGATATTTTGAAGAATAGTTTTTCCTCTTCCATAAGAGTCAAATGTGCATTGATATTGATATAACATTAATGATGATTTAAAGTTTTTGGCTTAATTTTCCTTGAATTTAATATTTTCCCTTTAATAATTATAAGAGCTTTTATTGGCTCAGTGGTTTAAACATGGTGCTAAGAACACCAGAGACATCCCGGGGATTGCACAAACTCTAAATCAAATATAATAGTATAATTTAACATAAGTGGCTTTGGAAAAAGGCACCTGCAGAATGCATAAATCTTAATATTAGTCAAGACCAACAAAACCCAGACCAAGACAAGACCAAGGCAGGGCGAGTCAGGACCAGACCAGCACTTTTCAAATGTATCTAAAACATCTACATAATTGAATTTAATTCATAATAAAAAATTTAATTGCAGATGGGAATTTTCTTTGAAGACGGCTAAAACTTGTTATCTTTGCCATCTAGTTAATATTCATATAAAATAGCATTTGCAGTCGAGCCCAGCATTCATGCTTTTGTGAAACTGCATCTATTTTGTAGTCATTTGTATAAACACTTTTTTTTACATAATCCCCTTAATCATGTTTGACTCCCCAAAACAATATCAAAGGAAGTCGACTAAGAAATTAGTTATTGATTGTGTTTGATGCAGAAAGTTTTACATCGAGTCAATAACGTGAAAGCTATCAAAAACATCCGACAGTTATTTTCCTGCTGTTAAAAACAAAATTCTGGGACAAAAACAAAATCTGCATTTGAAGGCCAAGATCATCATATAATATTCTGGTCTCAAGTACAAAAACAAATATTAATACTACTATATCTCAATAAAAAAATATCCCCAAAAAATGTGTACCATCATTTATATTTTACAAACATAAACGTATATTAAATATCAAATAATTATAAAATAAAAAATAAATTATATCATTACTGTGAATTATTTTGACCATGATAAGTGTGTATTACAAATCCTAAATTTGTGACATCAAGGGTTAACACATCAACAAATTCCCATCCGAAGAAGTTCTCAAACAAAAATCCAGACCGCTAAATAACATCTCCAGAAAGCCGTTATTAGACTCAAACACTAATGTATATGCAAATGTATTCATAAATACCATTAAATTCCACTGTGCCTCCAATGGGTTAAAATGTTCACTGTTATCCCCGATTTGCTCCAACAAAACCTAAATCTTCATCCAACCTTGTTATTTAAGATTAGCCTTTAAGACCATACACAAAAACAGACCCAGCTCATTAAATTGTCTTAAACTTATGTTGGGTCTAGCAGATAAGCTGGTAATTAGGAGACACAATGACAGCCGTGTTTTAATAAACGCACACAATCGCACAACTGTATGTGCATAACGGTAGCGCTGCCCCACGTAAGAGTGAGGAGCTCCGAGGGTGGCCTGGGCATCGGTGTGTTAATCATCTGTCTAAACTGATTAGTTTCCTAATTGAACCGCCAACAGCACGTGTGCCATTATAGGTCATTTGTCTGGAATGGCAGGGGAACGGTGCTCGAACACACGCAAGCTGTTTCCAAAACAATCACGACCCTTATGAGCGATGCTTCTGCGGCTTCGCTTCAAACCAGAGGCTGTTTTATTTACAATGATGCATCCTGGGATTCGGTGTTCGGCTGAAAACCAAACACTCCTGGAGGAGCTTATGCGTGGACCGGGGCTCGTTTTCCCTACATATATTTTCATCTAGACACCTTGAAAACAATATGAGAAGACAGAAGATTGCGCAAGCCGACAGGGGACCTTTCTGTGGTGTATTCGGTAAACAGAAGAAAGCGAACGTTATGCTTTTCACGATCATTGGGTTCCCATGGCAGGAACACTGCTGTTTCGATGTCCATGTATATAAGGCGATGCTGTCGTCACGAACATATCCCCGTAGAGCTACCGCATAGTTTTGGCATTAAAATGCACACGAGCATGCAAGCGTATCGCAAACTGTCCTTGAGAAGAAACTTTCGTTTCGCCACATGTGCCCGAGGAACGCCGGGGCGCAGCCGGAATGGCCCGGGGCCGATCCGTCCTAATGAGACAAGGAATTCTGCTCTCGCCTCCGTGTCGACGACCCAGAAGCTTGTCTCGATTTATTCACCGAGATGGAACTCACAGGGAGTCAGAACAGCTCCAGATAACGTGACTGTCATTTCCAACCAGACGGATCAAAGTCGGAAGTTCTAGTGTCACTTGGATGTGGTAAACGACATGGCGGGGAGCTGCGGTTGGGGTTTGTGACTGCGCCTGCGAATTCAAGTGACACACAGTCACGGAATAAATTCATTTTGAAATTGCACTTGTTGATTCGGGGATGCTTGCTGATGATAAACTGCCATTTCGGAAGCGACGAGTGAGTCGAATCTATTTGCAGTTTTGTGTGTTTTTAAATGTGCCTTGCACACAACACAACATAATCCCGTCAGAACGCCGTCAACAGCAATTTACAGGCACTGCCATAAAAAGCTCAAAAAACTAAAGCCACAATCTCCCAACCAAAGCAAACATTGTGCCGATGAGACAAGATATTCAAGATTTGGTGCCAACTGGGAGTCTCCAAAGACAAAAAAACAGGCTCAGGCCTCAAATCATCGCTATTTTGCTGAGAAATATTGAGTTTTTAGGCAGCAGTTCATTGAGAAACAACATATTTTTAAACGTTTCTTCCCTCCGGATTGTGTAAGAGCATTGCCAAAAGGCTTTTTCCCAAAAACAACCGTCTGCCTATAACACAGCATGTCAGTTACAAAGACTATATTTTCCAATTTTTCTATCTTAAATACATATTTTTATGCTGATAAGACATCTAAAACATCTGTAAGTCATTTCAAATGCTCTGAAACAACTTGTGGGTTTTAAATTTTCAGCCATAACTTTAAAATCCTGACCATTTATTATACCCAACAACACTTTTGACCTGTCTATCATTTCACGAGACATCGGATCGGACTCCGTGTTTCAGAGATAGGGAGTGCTTTTATAAACATGTAAGAGTGATAGTTCAACAAAAAGGTAAAGCATGTTATTGTTTACTCGCCCCTGAACCTTTCAAACCTGTAAAAACCTTCCATTAAGACTTTTTGGTCTTTATGGAAGATAATATCAGAAGAAGATATTTTGATGAACGTCAGTAACTGGCAACTATTGCGGTTTGGTTCCCGACATTTTTCAAAATCTTTTTTGTGTTCTGTGTGGGGAAAAGTGAAATGATTAGAGGGTCAGTAAATGATTGAATGAAAACGATTTTTTCATTATTTAACTGCATTCAAATAAATTCAGCATATTTGATAATGCAATCATTGTGATGGACCTAACGTAATTCCATTCACAGAGATGCTGTATTTTCTATGAATATATATGTGTGTAAAGAATCGAATGACACACACACTAGAAAAGTCAAAAAGTGAAATTCTTTTGAATCAAAAGCAGGTCATTTGAAACGGATGTCAAGGTCAGACGTATTTGATCTGAGCATCTTTTAGATTAAATGGGAATTACAAGAAAACCTAAAGTGGACTCATAAAAGAAAGCTATTACACTAATGAGCTCTATCTGCTTTATATATATGGATTTTTTACCACCGATTAATCTGATGTACTTTTCACCAAGTACTAAACTGCTGATGAAATGTAGCATCAGTCATCCAGCGGATTTCTGCTGCTGTGTCTTTAATACCCCTGAGCACTTTTTCTTTATAAGACTATAGAGAATAAAACAGGGTTCAAACAAGAGGATGAGCAACAAAAGTCAATATTATAAACCACAGGAGGCAACATTACAAAGAATGCTTTTGACAAGTGTTAGTCTTTGTTGTGTCATCTCAACTCTGACTGTCAGCAAAAAAACTGATCTTATTTGCATTGACTTGTTTATCCCGAGAATATTAAACCACAATAAAGATGAGATTTTGCCAAAACCCTCAAATTGTTGCAAACTTTTATTAATTTCAGTTTGTTAAACATTTAGATTGTTTTTGGTTAAATAAAAGCAACTGAGAGTTTTGAGAAACCACTGACTACCATCGTAGAAACAATTATAATGGTAGTCAAAGGATCCCTGGGAAGAGTTTGTTTTACTAAATTCTACAAAATATCTTAATTTGTTTTTTACTTATTTAATAACTTTTACATTTAAAATCATAAATATATAATTTTTAAATTAAGAACTAATATGAATTATAAATATAAATATTTTTTATATTATGTAACAAATGGTATGCCAGAATAAAAAAAGATATTCTTGTGATCTACAGTTTTTTTACTACGCCAGTCAACGGTGCCAAAGAAACCACAGTTTCTGATATTTAAAAAAAATATTTCTTTGTTTTCAAAAGTAAGTAATTCATGACAGAATTTTAACTTTTGGGTTGAACTTTCCCTTTAACCTTTCAATTTTAAATGGGTTTTATGATCTGGAAAAATAAACGTGACCTTGAGGAATTACTTATGTATATTTATAGTTATATATTTTTGAAAGTATTATGATTTCTGTCCTTCCAAAAGAATGACAAACCAAAAACAAACCTAGTTAAATTTCTCATGCGCATCAAACTAAATTCTGTGTGGTTCATCCGAAACACTTCGACTATGACTATTACTATGAACAACAAAATATAATACTCCGTCATTTATGTTGATGTGATACCTCGGCATCAGAGGGTCAGAGAATTAAAGCTGGTCGGAGGCTATATCCAAACAAAGACCTACAGAAACAGTGCACTAAAAGAAACCCAAGGATATCAGATGGAAAATTGCATCCAAAAAGTTACAAAAAGTTAAACACTCATTCTTTGATGGGGAACATTATCCATCTACGTTCCTAAAACGGGCCTGAGGCGCAATGAACTGGCCTTAATATCCAGCAGACCGACCGCGCTCGGTCCTCACCTTAAGCTGATTCTACAGTAACCTTGCCAACTGAACTTAAGCACAATGCATTTGTATTAAAAGAAAAAAACTTCGCACTTTAGATGCCGCTTCTGCTGTGTGTTGACCCGTGAAGGATCCTGGCGTCTTTAAGGAGTTTTATCAGCGGGAAACGCAGCCAAAAAACACCAGGGAACCCGAGTTTTCTGTCAAAGTGAGTTTAGAGGTGAAGTGCTCTTACAAGCTAATGCGGTCAACAAGGTGAAGCGTACGACACGGGTTTCCTAATAAATCAGTTAACAGATTAAAGTGCATCAGTTGGGATGTGAAGCGTGTCATTTTGGTTCTCCTAGAATCATGAAATTAAATGAAAAATCAAGATTTTTAAGCAGGCGTCTTACACTGCTAATAGTTTCATGAATGGATAGTTCTATTAACTCCAATGACTGAACTCAAACTAACAGAGTTCACTAGCGGAATCTCTCTTGAAAGATCTGGCAACACAAGAAAGTAAACACACATCCTTGTGATATATTATAGTGTCCATAAAGAAGAGATATGGCCCTTATGTTTTTTATGTATGTGGATGGTCCAAAAACATCAAACATGTTTCATATGTTCCAACTGGATAGAATTATAGTCTGAATGTTAAAATCCGATCCTGTGGCCATCACACATTACAGGATTTTCTGTCGGCTGGTGCCAACTTTCTGCAACACTGGTCAACTTGTCTAGACTAATATGTGAAAAATCTGTGCTATAGTAGTTAAGTGTGTTATGGACTTAAAGTGATAGTTTACCCAACAATAAACTCCGTCGTCATTTACTCACCCTCTTGTAGTTTTAAACCTGTATGACTATCTTTCTTCCCCAAAACACAAAAGACGTAGTTGGTAATGTTCGTAATTGTGGCATTTTTCAGCTATTGTTATGGCTGCTTTTTACCGATTCATACTCTCCTTGATCCTTTTTAAGTCGCTTTAGATAAAAGCTTCTGCTAAATGCCAAAATGTAAATTTTAACGGAATAGTAGTGGCATCCATTTACTTCTATTGTATGGACACAAAACCAATGAAATGAATGAAAACAAAATTAAACCAACGGTAAAGATGAGTATCTGCAATAAGCAAAAATTTTTTTTAAAAAGTGATAATAATAAAGAGGCCAAAGTAATGGATTGCAACTTTATGCTACAGATTAAGTTTTTAAAGGTGACTTTAAATACTGAACTGGAATAGAAAACGCAGTAAACGGCATAAAATTAGCTGTTAATGGTGTTACAGGGAAAACATCGATGATGGTATGGAGAAAACAAAATTCCAACCTTTGGTTGGAAGATTTGAGAAAAACAAAAACGTCGAACTAAAATGTTAACCCTGCTGAAAAATAAAAACTTGTGATCGGATGGTTTGTCTTGGTTGGGTTACCAAGTCTGAAATGCAGATTGTAATGGGGTGCATTTCATCTAATATTATTTTCAACAATCCCAGCCAAGAACCACAAAAAAACCCCTTAAGGCTTATTTCTTTTAGCAAATAATGATAAATCCGTTTTACTTTTCTCGTGGTATTTAATCTAAACAAACTTTAATGTTAAACTTGCTTTAATAGGATATATACCAATTAAAATATGATGTTATGAAAGTAGTAAACGTGCCAAATTTAACTGCTATAGTCCTCCTGACAAGAGCTGCTTCGGAGCCAGCGCTTCAACTGCGTTTTGAGCATTTAAATAGGAAAAATTCACAAAAAGTCTAATCTAATTGGCTCTTTTTGAATCTTAAGAGACAATTGAAAGTTGCATCGATGTGGAGAGTAAATTGCGCTTGTTTTATAGAGCTCATAAAAAAATCAAATGAGCTTGGAGAGCCAATCTAAACCTAGATTAAAAGCGTCATTAAATGTGGAAATTGTTCAGGGAATACGCAACATCTGTTTTTGGACTGACACAACTCGTCCAAGGTTATCTTGTACAAACAACAATTTACAGCCTCCCAAACAGTCAAATTTCACAGCGGGAGACTCTCCGACAAGTTCTCAAAGATAGAAGCTTGCTTATGTTGTTTAAAGATTGGAACGGTCGACCTTGGAGATGATTTAATTTATCAGGCTGTACTCTTGAGGTACATTGTCACAAGATCTTGGTCAAGCTGGCATCAAAGAAAGCCCCTGCAAAAGATATTTCGTTAAATCTTACATTAGCATAGGTAAGATCCAACGGGTGTGCTTACCTTTCGGATGACTCGGGTCCGTAAACTCGTACTTCCCCATTCCGACTGTTCTGAGCATCTGAAGGCCGTTCAAACCTTCCTGATTTGCCGAGGTCGGCGTGGACTGAGTCGTCGCTTGCCCGTTGGTCAAGGGCAGCGCAGCTGAAGGCAGAGTGGGCGGGTGTAACAGAGGGTGAGTCATGTGACCGTTGCCCATCACGCTTTGGGGGGCGGGGTGGACTACCTGGCCGGCCGTCGTCAGGGGAGATGGGGTGATGGGCGGCTGGCTGGTGGCGTAGGGCGACTGGTTCTGTAAGCTCAGGACCAGGCTTCCTGCAGGCTGGGAGGAGACGGGAGGAATCTGAAAGTGGGCGGTCATGAGCGGATGGTGCGGGGTCTGCATTGCCGGGGTCACGCCGACGAGCGGTGACTGGACGGACGCTCCTTGGCTGTAGATTGCAGGTTGAGGCATCCCGTATGAATGAGCCAATAGGCTGGGCTGACTGGCCGCCACCACCGGAGGAACCCAAGCGGGTGCTGTGGTACAAAAACATGAATTTATTTGGATGGATTCATGTTTGAATGGTATGCCTTGAATGGTATGGGAATATTTCTGACTACATAATGAAAGTCAATGGGGGATATTAGTTTTTTGACTACCAACATTCTTCAAAATATCTACTTGTGTTCTGCAATCATTTTCAATGACATGTGGATGCCCAATTACACACTTCTTTTTAAGACCTTATATATTAAATAAGGTGATGTACTGTTTTTAAAAATGTGTGTATTTTATATGCAGTACAACACCACATCACCTTATTTACTTCATAAGGTCTTTAAAAGAATAAGAGGATAACATGATGGAAATATTTTAGCAAATGTCGGTCTGCTGAGATTACATCTACTTTTCCATCAGTGGTGTGGATGTTTGCTTCAGAGCTGAAATTGGGTTTGGTTGTGGGTGTGTGATTTACACTTTTCCACAGTCGCCCGGGCATCCGTCGGAAAATATTCATTCCTTCATGCATTTTTTTTCTTGCGGGTCAAATGAGAGTCAATTACAAGTGCAGCGATGCAAAACGGCTATAACAGACCCAATGCACTGTGTGTGATACAAAAAACACCTGAAAGGAGAGGCAGCTATCACTATTTCTATTCTGCGTTTCATGGACAGGAGTGCACAAAGCTCACGTGTGTTTAGCAAATGAAAGTGTGAATGTTTTAACTCTGGGTCTTCTTGATTCGAAAATCTCAATTTCTGCCGCCTGCCTAACACGTCTTTACCAGCACAATGACATCCAAAGTTATTCTCAGCATCTCGCAGAGAATGTGATTCATATAGACCATGGGATGTTATCTCATGCTGCAAACAGATGTAGAGCAGACGGAGAGAATATGAGCAATATCCCCTGGACGGAGATCAGATATGACATCATCTGCTTGATCTTGGACTCTGTGTGTTTGGTGAGAAAATGGATCATGGGATCGACTGATGCTGCTTACGGGATTTACCCACAATGCAGCAGTTGAGATTAGTCTCATGAATATTCCCTTGTTTGGGATGCATACCCTTCCTTCTCTGAGTGATGGTCTACAAAACAAAACAAATAGAAGATATAAATCTTTCAAGATGTTGGCCCTCACCCCGACAATTTTTTTTATTTATGGACAATTGAAAGATAGTTTGATATTCTTTATAATATATGAACAAAAGGGGTGTCAGAGCTGTTGTCTTACGGACACATGGGTCCTAAAATTGCAATCCAGTTCCCTATCTACATCTTATGTACATTCTGTATCTCAACAAAATACTTCTGTCCACACTCCAACTTTTAGAAAATAAAATAATAAAATAGACAGAGTTAAATTATTGAAAGAAAAGGAAATATGAAGAAACAAAAACACACCAAAAAAGAAATAAATTAAAAAGGAATCAAATAAAATTCCCTGTATCGCCAACACATTTCTTTCCACACTTCAACTTCTTACTAGAACAATATAGTAACATTCTGCATAATGAAACCAATAATACAATAAAAAAATAATAAAAATGGTAATAAAAAAATAATAGAATTTCTTTTCTCAAATAAAGGTAGGATTTTTTTATTTATTAATCAAATTCTTTATTAGTTTCTAAGCCAAAAACATTACTTTTGCAGCTTTAAATCAACCATTAACTGCATATAAGTTTTTTTTTAGCTGAATTCAAACCAAAGCACAAATAAAGTAAATCAATGTCACAAAGAGCCAAGCTTTCGCAAACTTACACATCCACCCTCCAAATTTCCAAAAAACAAAAGAAAAATTTGAAACAGCCCACCGCTGTCATGATTAATGAATGCCCGCAGAGATGTTTTCAGAATCATGTTGCTTTTTGTCTGTTGAGCTTGTTGAGCTGGTCTCAGGGCTAATGTGATGCACATCTCTCCGAATTTCACATTACGCTCGGTGCTGTCGAATAAGGAGAGCTTGAGTGACATCTCACTTTGTGTTTTGAGGAAGGTGCCGGAAGCGGGGCCCCGTCGAGCACAACACAATGTTAATGCTCCCTCTTCAGCGTGCTGTTCGGTTCCTACTATACCGACACAACGGGAGGCCTGTGGAGACCCCGGGGGGCTCTGGAGAGGCCAGCAAAAAACACAAAACTAACCTCTTGAGCATTTCGGTCCCATTCCCCATGTAGAATCGATCAGAAAAGGCTAGTCAGGTCAACAATCTATCTTTATTCATATGAATCTAGCCAAAGGAACCTGAGAGGAGAGAATGCATGAGAGTAGCGTGATGCACTATGGCTGACCCCTTGATTTTGGCTTGATTCTCTTGTTTGATGTTTTTAGGGGGTATTCATGCTGGGACTTCCAAAGCAAAGTTTGAAAACTCGCATCAGGAGCCAATGCAAACTGGGCCTTGGTACATGGAAATATCATTATCTGCAAATTTATATTTAGTCCAGTTTTACATTAATATAAAAATACAGGTTTTAAGTCGGACACAATATCTTAAATTTTGTCATCCTCAAATCTCAGAATGTCCTCAGCTGACCAGAATTAAACCCAACCATTGTTCTTTCGACTCTCACGACCTCCAGATAGAGACAGACGGTTATCTCTGGTTTGTTAAGACGATGCAGAACACAACAAAACAAGAACAATAAACTGCAAACAACAAATAAAGACCAAACAAATTAAGAGCACAAATGCATGCTTGATCTTTGAAAACCCCAGATCTACAAAAGAGGGACGCTCCAATATAAACCAGGCTTAATGAAATCTGTTGCATCTCAAGGAATCAATGACGAAGATGATATGCAGATGTGAGGACATACCTGAAGTGTCATTCTCTCTGTGCTGCTTAGTAGGCGGCTCATCTGTGTCCCACGGTGTTGTTTGGTTGATTGGGGTCTGACCCCATCTCACCCCGGGGGCCAACAGGAGACTCTGAGTCTGGGTCTCACCGGGAGAAAGGCCTGACGCCTGCAGAGAGAAATTATACATATTTATGCTGAAGAACAGAAAATATGACGGAAGCATCAGGGTCAACAGTTTGGCGTTGTCTACTTGAGTCAAAATAAACCTAAAAGTAGGAATTCTGGAGTATTAAACATATTTGGTGCTGCTTGTGATATAACACAATGAAGACGGGTTGACATACTGCTGAGAGATAAAACCCAAATTTGATAAAGAAATAGAGATAATTACATTCAATATACTATGTTATAAAAGAAATCTCTACTGTTGGGTCGAATAAATTTGTAAAATATAGATAAACGTTTTATTTTATGTTTTCTGTCCCCCAGCTGCTGTGAGTCTGTTGTTGATAATCTTGTGGAAGCTTGAAGAAAGTCAAAGACAGAAAAAAATCCTTTATAAGAAAAATCATGGTTTTAATGCAACTAAGACAAAAAATTTCTTTATGAAAAAATCATGGTTTTAATGCAACTAAGATAAAAAACAGTAACCACAAATTAAAACCATGGATATATTATTATGACACAATAATTTACTATGAATTTACTATGAAACATGATTCTTTTTCATTAGGGAAGTGAAAAGTACTACAACATTATACCAACAATGCAACCCAACCCATATCAGCACTTTCATAAACTGCTGAACCCCCATACATACACTTTACATTGTAAAGTGTATATAAAATGTAAAGGAGGCCTTCAGGCCAATCAGAATACAGATCCAGATTAAGTGGGCAAACCATGGACAACCCAAAACATTTTTTTTGCAAATTATCTTATATATTATTTTTTTTCCATTGTTAGATTTTGATAACAGCTTATTCATGGATTAAAAAAGTAATTTCCACCCTAATATTCACACAGAATCTGAATAACTGTAATTAAAATATGTAAATGACAATTTTGTGTATTTATATCGGGTTTCGGCTTTTATGTTTGAATTGCGAGATTCCCTTCGTGTTTCCAGCATCCTTGCAATTAAGAGGCTGTAATTGCACATTGTGAGGCTTTCTGGCTCTCATCATCACCATTTCACAATGAAGAGCTCATATTAGACTGTATAATTCATTATTAAGAGAAAGAAAAACGGAAGCGTCAAGGAGACAGTTACTAAACGCCTTCATTATATTTCCATTTAAAAAGCACCATAAAATAGCCACGAGCCACATCGGATTACACAGCTTTATCGTACAACGGTGCCAATGACTGTAGAAGTGATTGTTTATCAGCCTACAGTGAACCAGAACCGACTCCTTCACACGAGAAGTTCAATGTAGGTGCTGCTCAAAAAAAAGGAAAAGCCATCCACAGATTGATAGTAGAGGAAGTTTAGAAACTTTGCTTTGCTAGCTTCAACTTTAATTGAGTTGAGGTTTTATGTCAAACAGGCAGGCGGAGTGACGGGGCACGCCGTGTGATCCACGAGGCGAGTTCCAGAGAGATGAGTTAACCCGGGATCTCAACCTTAACCCGCTCCGCACCTCTCAGTTAATGGAAAAGACCTCGTCATCAACCCACTTCTCCGGCCCGTCGCTTTTCCTCCGTTCCATTATTCTGGCTGACCCGCGCTTTACTTCATCAATTTACCCATCGTGCATCTCTGTCACCTCGGACTCAAGCCAATTTGTTGTGAGGTCGCGCCACGCGTCTTCATCGTCAACATGCGGCCGGTGTGTGGAGACGCCGTGGGTCGACCTCCGGACGGTAAGTGCTAAGCTTTCTGTCCGTACACTGATGAAAAACCTGAATTTAACTAAAGCAATGCTTTATTTGCTTGACAGAGGTCATATTACATACTCGCTTTGAATAACTCGCATGAGTATATTCTAGGTAGACTTTTATGCATGTGGCGGGCGTTTTTATCCAAAGCAAAGTTTTACAAGCATGTTTATTTTCTGGGATCAAACCTATGACTCTCGAGTTGTTAACTGCAATGCTTTACTTACTTTGCTGAGCCACAGAAAGCAAGGTCACTTTTAAACAAAATGCGTTTTTTCTTTAAAATCACAAAATAGTTTTCTGTAGTTCAAAAGGTAGATCAGAGCGCAAACATCGCCAAAACCATGGGTCTAATTTTTTAAACCATTTACATTTTTGGTACTTTCGTAGTAATGGTGATCCAGAAAATTATTTGAAATTATTAAAAATATCTTCCTTTGTTTTCAACAGAAATTTAAACAGGTTTGGAAAAGCATGATGTTAAGTAAATTATGACAAATGTAAGTAGCTTTGTAAATGAACTCTTCTAATAACAAAACTCTCAAACTCTACAATCACTGAGCAACCATTAAACTTTTTACTAGTTCACAAACTTCCGATTAAAAACAGAAGATTACAAAGGCCGAGGATCTAGCGAGATGTTCATCTTGTGCGTCTTTACGGGACGATTTCTATAATGACCAACAGTAACCTTTTCCCCCGAATGACCCGCCACTCGACATGTATAACACCCAATAATTCTTTGTTCCCCTTTAATCTCTTGTGTTTTCTAATCGTCGTGAAAACGGATGATTTATTTTGTGCTATTTCCCGTCGCCTTTAATAATCCCATGCATTTCTACAACCAGCTGTCACGAAATATGAAATCTTCCTAATTCTGTTCTGCTTTTTATCATATGAAAATGCAGTATTGGAGTCTTCCGTGTTGGAAAGCAACACATAAAATCACATTTCGGACTTTAAAGGCAACTGCAGGGTTAAGGGGGGTCGGGTGGGTGATGACTGTAAAACGTGTTAGGACCTGAGCGTCGACAAGCGCTCCCTATATTCTTGCTTTTCTTAATTCATCTCTGGTTATACAGGCTTGGCTTCCCTGGCGGGCCATTATCGCTGGGTGGCAGATGGCTGCCTGACTCGACAGAAAACAGCCTGGGATAGCGTGAGTGTTTGTCCTGTGAAAAGCAAGCAGCCAAAAATAAATGAATAAGTAAATACATGCTATAATGCTTTTCGGCACAGAGAAGTTTAAAGCCTGTAGTCAGTTTAGTGTTCCGAGCATCTCATTACATTCGAGAGGATGCTGCATGTTTACATCACAGGCGTCATTTTCATTTGCCTGTTTTTATTCCCCTTATGTTATGAAATAGCCGGAGGATGGAATGCATCAATAAAAATAGAAAGCGCCTGCTATTTGCATTTCATCAGTTTTTGTTATAATGAGTGGCCATCCATTCCTGGAATCTATCCAGCACAAGTCATGTGACTGTTATGCAATGTTTTCTCCAGCACGACTCACCCGCTACCTGTTCTATTCTTGCCAAAGAAACATTTCTGCACATCCGTTGAATGTGTTGTTCACAAAAAATTTGAATGCATCGTTTATTTCTCCCGTCATTTTAAACCTGTGTAACATTCCCACTCCTGCACAACACAAGAAGATATTTTGAAAAATGTAACCTGGCACCCATACTTGCATCAGTTTGTGTTAACATGTTAATAGCTGCCACCATCTTCTTTTTGTGTGAGAGAGGGAAGTCATGCAGGTTTGAAATTAACATTTTCATTTTGGGGGAACAATAACTTAAAGCAGCCAATTTTCAAATGTTTTTCTCCAATAATCTGCTATATAGATTGCATGTTCAAAGAATAATCTAAAAATCAGTTATTGAGCAAGTTTAATAACACAAAAAAAATTTATATTCTTGCAGGAAATATCAGTTCAATGTAATCTGACTGTAAACCATTTTCAGATTATTTTAATGCAAACGGAGATGACAGAGGTCAACGTTTTTTATGCAGCTTCATGGGAAGTTTGTCAAACGAGTCGGAATTCAAAAGAATCACAATAATAGTTAAAGCCTTGTAACAAAACAAGGGACCATTATTTACCGGAGGTTCTTGTATTAAAGAGAAAGTTCTGTTCTCATTTACTTACCTTTGAGTCGTTCCAAATCTGTATACATTTCTTTGTTCTGATTATCAAAGAAACAAGGAAAATTGACAATAGTAGTCAAACTTCCCCCAGATCTTTTTGCTGTCCTACATTCTTCAAACTATCCTATTTGTGTTCAAAGGATATATTTATTACCATGTTGGCAATTTTAAGAACAGTTTAGCCTAAGGTATTCTTCCAAATATCTTTCTGTGTGTTCAACCAAACAAAATTGGAAGAATGAGTAGCTGTAATTATGCGGTGGTTATTTTCACAAGGATTTCCCTAAAATATGTAATTCATAATAATAAATGATTCATTGTAAATGGCCTCCTGAACAATACTAAGTTTAACCTTTTAAAGTGACATCACTACCGGCACAGTGGGCACACCTACATTCATAACAAAAACCTGACAGTTTAACTAGTTTGAATTAGACAGATTGCAACAACACCACACACAGACGCAGGTAAATGCGGTTTAAAGGAAATGATTTGTGTGCATTTCCTAGCATCCATGGCAGCAGTAATTCATCAAATGATGGAGACGAGCATTATAACCGGGCATATATCCAGCGTCTGATTCAGGTGTCTGGACTACACCGGTGATGCTGTACAATACCAGCACAGCCTTGCCAGCGCGCATAATCTGCAGCATCCTTCACAGAGCATCTCTTAGAACCAGCAATGTGCAACTTGTAGTTAATATTAATCGCTTGGGCGTAAAAAGTTATTATTTGCATAACTCCTTTAATGAATCGAGCGCTAACACGATGCGAATAACACTCTCACCGGACTCATTCCCAATTCTCCTCGGAGGGCGGGATGCTCCCAAATCAAAATCATATCTCATCCAGCTAATGATGTCACATCCTTCAACTTTCTTGGACACTCATGTCTAGGGCTTTTACAATTCAATCTCTTTAATGTAACGTGTAATGCATAAGGAAGATGGCACTTACGACGGGTCAATCACTTCTTGCTTATTAAATAAAGTTATGGTTTCTTTTATACATAAAGCAGGCACAGATGAGGTGCTGGCATGAATGGTATTGGTAAGAAACTATTCCATTGGGCCTTATCTAAGAGCACTGCAGCCTGGCATGAAGCTGAAGTAAATATCACCATGGTAACATCATTCCATACAGCACAGCTGTGAGCTGCCTCTTTTTACATCAGCATAATATACAACATACTGTATCCTCTTGCATCAACTAAATGTGCATAAACGGCTGTGATCAGAAGTTTATTTACCCTACATGAAAAAACTAACTAAAGTATACTTTAGTATTTATTATATTAGTATAGTGTTTCTCCTTTACATAGTAAATATCAAGGTGTACTATAATACTTCAATCTTTCCATGTTTAAATGCCTGCCATGCCCCAGTTTTTTCTATATTTTATGATTTATGATTTATTTATATTTTATGTATTTTATCCTTTGGTTTCAACTGATGGCGGCCAGTTTCCAACGTCATAAAGGTTAGAAACGTCTAGAGAATGAGTAAATGGTGACATCATTTTCATTTTTTGACTGAACTATCACTTTAATTCTTCAGATGGTGTATTTTTTGTTACAAAAGTGTGATGCTGGCATATACTACGATTTACAATCGACTTTATTTTAATATTGCAGTTTATGTATAGTTAGAATTTATTTTAGAAAGAATCATCATAAAAATTTCTGTTTTTATTTAGCATTGACCTGAATATACCAATAATACTTAAATAAACTTTTCTGAGATTAATTATATTGTATAACTGGATCCAAATAAAATTACTTATGTTTATCAATGTATTGAACTTCAACACAAAATATTCGTTTTTAATAACAAAATAAAATATTGTAATTGAATTGAACGACAAATAAATATTAAAATAATGTGCGAAAAAAAATTCAATGTAGTAACAGTTATATTTTTATTGAAATGGCAAATACTGAAGTATCTTTACAGTATTTTTTTGTCCCTTCCAGAATATATATATATCCAGAATTTATAATGTTCATCGTGTACAATAAATACAAATCAGTTTGTTTGCAGTTCGTTAATATTTAGAACTTATCTAAATATATTATTTCAATATAAGATGCTTACGTGACAATGCAGAACATTCGTGAATACAATATATACAGTTTTTCTGTTTTACATTTTAATCCAATGATGTATCCCTAATAATCAATGACTGTTTGTATGTTATAGGTATTTGTAACTTCTCAACTGTCAAGTTTTGATTTGATGCGAAATCACTTGAGATGTTGTCAGACGCCAAAACTGGCTCATGTCAGCCTGAAGTTTCTCTCTCCCGGAAAAAAAAACCCTGGGTGTCATTTACAGTAAACGGATGTAATGTGCAGTAATAGAAAAAAATCTGCCATCGCAAGTCCATCATGTTTTCACATCCTAACAAAGAGCTTTTCTTTGTAATTCTAAGCCCTCTTCATAGACATGCAGGGCCCCTTGATGATTTTATACATCCTGCGAAGCTCTTGTGTTACCGTAAGGTAAAGACGCATGCTCTCCACGCATGCCAGCCAGCGTGAAGAATAAGACCGTTGAACGCGGTGAACAGAGTCTTTTCTCATACTGAGCAAAGATCCAGCACCAACAGATCTATCTCCTGCTCCACCAACCCTTCTAATGCACAACAGAGCACCACACATCAAACCCATATCTCCCCGAGACCCGGAGACAATGGTCCTCTGTCCGACGGGGGGTTTCTGGGTTTCTATATGCCCCTATTGTTCTCCTGCCCGGGGCAACCTAAGGCCTCTTGATCAAACGTGAGCTAAGATGAATAGAAATGTCCAGCACTTACAGAAGCCATTCGGTGTGTTCTTCTTTCCGCGTGTGTTTAAAGGCCTGTGTGAGGCCTTCACAATGCCCGACCTGACAGCGTTTGTGGATCATTAACCACAAGCCTAAGGAGTGTGACAACATCTTTCCAATTTCAGCATTAAGTGTAGCTTACCTTGTATTTTATTCTGTTTATCAAACATTGGTTTACAAAGGACAGAAGACATTTGGTCGACTGGTTAACATGCTGTTACTGTAGACGGTTTTAAAAAGCATCTGGTGAATTTTGATTGAGCAATCGAAGAAAGGGACTTTTAAACCCATTCACAAAAACATAAGGAAAACCAAGCTGTTTTGAGATGACCAGCTTAAACTATGAAGCATTTGAAATCCAGAGAAAATACTAAATAGTAGTACCAAACCAAGTGCTTTTAGGATGATTCACACAAATATAAAAATTCCGTTAACATTTGCTCCACACCATGTCTTTCGAAAACTGTTTGGCTTTTTGTCTTCTGGAGACCACAAAACAAGATATTTCAAAGAATGTACATTGATACAGATTGACTTCCATTCTACAGAGACAGACCAACTGTACATTTTTCATAATATCTCCTTTTGCATTTAGCTAAAGAAAGAGTCATTCATAATTTTTTTTTGGAATGAATGTAAACAAATTTAAGATTTTTAACTGTGGGTGCAATATGCTTTTAAAACCCTGTGGGAACTACAAATCCCAGAACATAACTGAAAATAAAAGAAAACAACTATAATAAAAGAAAAGTATTTTATTTAAATAAAATGTTGTTAAACTCATTCAATTAATTCATTGAAAATGTTGAGCAACTGATTTGATTTCATCATCTGCAATGCACAAACAATCTGTTGGCGGGTGTGACTTGACAGATTTATACATTCCCATTACAAATCAATTTCCCTATGGAGAAAATAAATACAAATTTCACTTCCATCATAAAGGTAATCAGTCACATGGTACTACAACGATTACACCACATGGGTAACTCAAGCTCCGGGCGTCAAGTGCCAGCCAAGCAAACGTCATTGAGATGAATGTAAACACAAACTAATGCACTCCAGGTATTCGCTGGGCAAAGGTATCTCACGCCATTCCCAAACCTCTGACTCTTCAATCACAGCCATCACGGATAGAGTGTTTATTCCTGGGAAACGGAGAGAGCTTCAGGGTGAAGAGCTGGTCTGTGGAGAGGTGGGCACATGACTCATTCACAACAGACGGGTTCGGGCATGCTGGAGACATCTGCTGCTCCTGGCATAAACGTGCCGTTCCCGAACATGTTGTGTGAGCGTGGTTATGTAGTTGGTGTGAGAGAGAGTAAAAGCAAGGCCGAATAAAGAATTAAAGAGTGAATTAAAGTGTGAGTTAGACAGAAAAAGGTTGTCGGTCAGTAACAGGGCGGCAGTAAAATGTTAATCACACTCATGCGCACGGTATAAAAGAGCTCACGTTGAGACATTTAAAAGGGCTCCAACACTCTATTAGCTAACATTTCTGCATTCATTCTTATCGGAACAAGAAAATATTGAGGTTTTCCTACTGATCTATATTATGTCGAATTTTTTGCCACGAACAGGATGTAAGGGTGCAAAATCCTAAGCATTATGATGGTAAGCCATTGTAAATTTAAAAGAAAAAAGGTTTTGGAAAACAATATACTATATACTGTACTCAATACAATACTATACTGTATAAATTATTATGTTAGGGATGTAACAGTATATATAAAAGCATTACCAATTATGATACATTTCTAGCCTAAAATCTGTACAATTTTACTAGTTTCCATACAGATGACTTAATTAAACCTTGATTGTTGTTATCTTATACAAAATGCCAAATGTTACTGGAAATTGTCTATGTTGTAGGAAATATCCAGAGGGTTCAGAGAGTTTCTAGAATGTTGATATGACGTTGCTAGCTAGTTGGTTTTCTAATACCTTCCCGGCCTGTATTAATCTAAAGTGCCGTAAGATTCTAAACCTGGCTTTACATTTATTCTGTGTGTTTTTGTGTGTTTAAATACCTGTAAACAATCTATAAAGCTACAAATCCCAAAGTTCCAACAGAAATCCGCTGTCTTGAACTACAGCAAACGCCAGGATTGTAGTCATCCATTTACTTCCGTGACGTGTCATCAGAGACTCATCACAGAGGTATCTGGATTTACATGATGTCATCTTGTGACTGGTAATAAGTAACTGAAGGCTGAGTTGACCAATAACAGTAGACTATACTGTCTTACCAATTAGAGTACAATGGTAGGCGGGGCTTAAAGAGTCAGGAACGAGTTTCGGACATGGGGAAAGACGCAAAACAACAAGACGAATAAACAAGGCAAATAAACAAAACGCAAGAATTTTGTTTGAAATTAAAACCATTTCAGGCGTGCTCGATCACCTACAAAAACGTAATATAACTTTTTATTTAAATATCAATGTCTAAAAACTCAATTAAATTCAACATTTCAATAACACCACCTGTGACATTCACATCCACCATCCGCCAAAAATATTTTAATTCCTGACAGCCGAAATCCCGAATACACAAAGCGGTAGCAAATGACTTGTGTGATTTCATTTAGTATTCCTTTGCTGTGTCACTACCAAATAGAATATGGTGACACAGTAGCGAGTGAAAGAAAGAGGGAGTAGAGAGTGGGCTACAGAAGAAAGATCCATCTATCCATCACCGGGTGTCATATAATTTCCTTTGACATGCTATTTTCACTTGGCTCGAGTCTGTCTGTTCTGATTCACGGAACATAACCACCACTTTGACCCAAAGAGCCACAAAAAGAGACAACCTCTCCACGACTCTCGTCTGAATCTCCTTTCTTTACCCCTCACAGCGGCGTGCCAAAATAAACAATCAACATGCCAAAATATGGGGCCGGTTGGGCCTGGATGACGGCCATTTAAAGTGCTGGATCACTTGAACCTCGAGCATTAATGTTGATTGGACTGCAAACATCTAGTCAAACCGAAGGCGCACAGCAACGGGCGGAGTGGAAAATGTAGTTGGCGTACAAACTGTTGGAACTCTTTTAACATATTTGTTTTAATATTAAGCTGCTACATAATTTAATGTCTGACTTCAAGCGTGAAATGTAAGTGCTGCGAAAAATGACTTGTACACTTATGCAGGGTTGCCAAAGTTCAGTTGTTTTCAGCATTTCAAGAATAATACAAAGAAAGGGGAGAGGATATTGAGAACCCGTTTGAAAATCGTTCAGTAACCCTTTTATATAGGGCTTTGATAAAATAATATTTGATTATCAATAAAAATTTTGGCTTTCAACAATTTTAAATACAATATGATCATGTTAAAACAATTATTGTGCCACATTTGGTTTTGCAATTATTTTTTATATACTATTCATTTCAAAGAATCCGTCCGTATCTTATTTTATCAATGTGTTACAATGATTTATAGTTGGATTGAATATTACGTTGGAAATGTAAAAAATATTAGTACATAAATAGATTACAATTTACTAACTAACTTAAGGGCCGCAACAAACGATTATTGTGATGATCGATTAAATCACACGATTATTAGACGGATTAATGGATTGATCATTGATTATTTCAATTACTAACTACAGAATTTTTTTTACAGTGTATAGTTTTATACTTTGCAAAACAAAAGTTTCCGTCCAACAACCTTTCAAACAGCCGGCTGTATCCAGATGACCTGCTATGATACAAGCCGTCAAAATGTAATATTGCAAGCCCTTACCTTAGATCATGTGATCAAACGAATACTCGACAACATTAATATTTGTCACAATATTTTGTTGTAGACAATGATGACTTATTGTTTAAGCCCTAACTAATTTCACTAAGTCAATGTGTAATCGTAAATAATCTTCATTTCAACCAAAAATCGTGGTTACAATGTTTGCCCTTATCCAGGGGACCTTATGTATAACCATACAATTTGTAGTAAACCATTGTAGAGAATGGACTTTACTTTTTAATGTGGGCAACTTAACTTTATGACTTAAATGAAACTAAATCTTATTCCATAGCTGTCTTCAAAAATGTGAAAAAAATAAATAAACAGATCCTAAACTGTTCCCTTGTATGCAATTTTTTCTCCATACCTCAAGCATTCAGCACCACCGCAAGTTCATTTACAAGTCTAATTTTGCTGTCTACCGTACAGACAAGTTCTTATGTCCATGACACCTCAAAACATGACAGGGTAGAAAAGGGAAAGATATTGTGACACCTGAGCACCTGAGTGACACATTGTTCATATAACCAACTCGCAGGACCGATTCATATTCAATCTAGACGTGTTTTGACTCATTCATCTCGATGATCGCTCTGTAGTTTTGTGACAGTCCCTAAGCATTAAAAATGACTGTTCAATCTTTCTGAAACGACGCGCAAGCGGGCTCGTCCCTCGAGCGTGGTTAAACCATAAAAGACGGGTCACGTGAAGTTGGGTCTTGTAAGTGCCGATGATGAGCGCCGGTTACTTGGACATGAAATATCTGCGGCTTGTCAACAAAAAGACAGATGAGAAATACACAGAGACAGCTATAGAGAGAGCAGAACAGAAGTGATGGCCTACTTCCAGCACATATTATTTATAGATAATATTTTGGGATTTAGGTTACGTTTTAATTAAAAAGGACCAATTGTTTTATTATTTATAGAACGGGGGTGTCTAGAGAATACAAGGAACGATGGGTTGAGATATAAGGAGAGATATGATGGGTGTCCAAACACCAAGCATGTGCACACATGCCACATCTCAGACCATTACATTTCAACAGGTCAAAAAGGCGAACCTGAACAAACTGTGGTTCAAATTTGTGAAAGTTTGCCCGCGCTGGCATTTACAATCAACAGAGCAAACTTTGCCCCAGGTTATGAATGCATTTATAGAAGAAACGCTGACCGCTGCAAACTGGAACTCCTAGATGATGTTGACAGGCACAACAAAAAAACACCAGCACCAAAAATAACAGCATACGCCTCCCTAAGGTTATGATGTAATTTTCCTTGAGACTCAGTAAAAAGGGTTCTTTTGCTTTTTCTCTCCAATTACCAGTGGGCAGAAATAGCCGATTCTGTCCCGGCCTTGGCTTTGTCCACGCAGACGCATCGGCAGGAAATCGGGTCATTAAATGAAGTAGGATCCCCAACAGAATGCCTCGCATCGGTCGGGGCATCTGTCCCAAACCACACAGCGGTCAATCATGAGGAAAATCACAAAACAACACAAAGAAGCCACAGCATGAGTTGTAGGGTTATTCACTGGCTGAACGAGCACCTGACACTTGATTTAATGTCATGATGGACAGTGTGAATGATGTTTTGAGTAACTTTTGTTTGGCTGATATTGGATGCTGGGAATATCACACTGAGATTCAAAGTTCTGTAGAGATACCAGCGAACCGTGAGGGCTTTATATCTCACATACACTACCACCTAAATAGTTCTTACCCGTTCTATACAATAGATCCTCAAACTATGAAAAACTAGGCCAAAAAAATAAAAATAATCCACAGTTTTGTAATAAAAGCCATTAAAATGTTTGCACAATTACGTTTCCGTCTACAAAACCCATTCAAAAATATTTACTATCAGATATTTCATAAGTGACCCTTAACCTTTTAACGGTAGTTTGTTCATGCAGCAATGAATGTTTGATAATGCAAAGCGATGCAAATAATTTTCACATGATCTATGGCTCTTCTACAGTAATGCTTTCTGCTAGGGAATTAAATCTAAGCGATGTTTTATGATAAAACTAAGCTCAAACGTTTAAGACCCCAAATATTTTTGTACTGTACTATAAAAACAAATCATATTATGGAAAATATATAATGTAGTTATTTTTTAAACTTATAAGTTTATATTTATAGCATCAATTTAAAATAATAATAAATGTATAGTATTACGTTATATATTTTTGTTATGTAAACATGCTTTAATAAATAAAACATGTTGGTTAATGTCTTAAAAAAACAAGAGAAAACACAACAAGAAAACATGAAATATATGACATATGAATCAATCAGTCCCAGATGTAGATCTCACTGGCTCATGTAGGCCCTCAAAAGTGTTCAAAGACTTTATAGAACTCATTGTGAAGACTGAGCTCAAACCAACGCTATAAAGTGTTGCCTTGTTGGACTGCATTGAAACAATTCTGATTGCTATAAGAAAATAGCGATTTGGCATATAACAATGATTGAGCATAGAATAGGTTACTAAACCGCAAAATTTCATGACGTTTTTTTGGGAGGACAGTTATGGCATTTTGGAAAAGAGCTCTCCATATTTACAATACATTTAACACGCTGAAGCTTCTTGTTGACTTGTTGAGGATTTTAGTGAAAAGAAAATGAGAAAATCCATGAGAATCACACAACAATCATTTTACTTGAATTATTTTGTTTTCGTAATTGTTGGAGGATGAAACCGCGGTTGAAAATCACAATTGAATAATTGAACGGCTCTAACGTTAAAGCATCACATGTAAATGGAACGGCTAAGAGGGGCATGACTATCACTATTGTTTACACTGTTGTGTATCACTGATGGGCATCTGATGGGCAAATCTAGATGGCAGCACAACATGTCAATATTCATGAATGAAGACCCATACTGTATGTAGATGGAAACAGTTCATTCTTTAGAAATACAAACATAATGAAGATCTTCATACACCTCTGAAGATGTAGTTGTCAATATTATATTCCCCCACAGTCGACCAGAGGTCTCTCCTCCCGTATCCTCTCTCAACCTGCATAGTGTACCTAACTGTCTGCATTTTACACTTCACATCTATTCTCCACATTACAGACGGTGTGTAAACAGGAACACGGTGCGTTATCCACATAGCCGTTATCACGCTACTGTAGCTAAGCTGCTTTTTCCTACATCCTCCAAGAAATAAAATAGATTCTGCTAACCCCGTCAACTCAGCCTCCAGTGCACGACAAGATTACAGAAATCCACTTACAGAAATGAGATTGAACATCGCCGTGACATAACGTTCGTCGGCACACGTTTTTCTTTGTCGTTTAGAATTTTCTTTGACGACTAATGGCAGATCTCCAATGGAGGTTTAAAAGCATCAATAACCTAAAACACACCGAAACGGACACGCTGCATGGAGACCAATCTTACATCTTACCAGGTGTTCCATGGCCATCTGCTTTATTTGCCCTTTTTTACACGCACACACTAATGAGACAATCTGTGCTGTCCAAAAAGACGATATAAAATACAAGACTCACAAAAATCAATAACAAGATCCAAAGGTCATATGTTCGATGCCAATGTATACATTAAATGCACCGTGTGTCACTATACAGGAATAAAACACTGCGCTGAAGCCAAATTAAAGTGACTTTCCTTTAATGACAAAATAATGTGTCACACAATGCATCACCTTGGCATATTGACTTTTGCTTTCCTTTATGTCACCGATTGACACCTAACACATATTGGCTTCCACAGCGGCGGAGATTGTTTGTTTTATTCGCTCCGACCTCTTCACCAACAGTAATTAAGTCTAGACTCACTTTATCAGATTTTAGTGAACGAGTAATTAAAGGCTTTTGTAATGCGTGAAAACGGGTCACGGAGTAAAGATTAACATCGGTGAACAAAGCAATTGGAACTCTTTATTTTAATAAATGAGAGATATGCTCAATGATATTAAATAAAAAGATGTTGGCAATAATAATAATACAAAACTTTCTTTAAGCGTTCTTTAGTAGGCCGACTGTAGTTAGTTCAGTGTTGCCTGGCAACAAGGCTATTAAAGAATATTGCAATCATTTACGCATTTATTAAGCAAAACATCTACAAACCGTCACTTAGAGCTACTACAAAATATTTTATGAAACTTTAATGGTAACAAAATCTTTCCATTAAGTGCGATTTATTTAATATGATAGTTAAGTTTTACGAAAGAGTTTTTCTGCTGTTGGCCCGGAACATCTTTAGAAACCGAACAAGTTTATTTCCTTTTATCCTCCCTGTGTTCTGATGACATTGATGAGACATAGAATATGATTTATGAATTTTCTGTTTGAAGATGACAGGTACACCAAAATCTGATGTGTGGTGCTTTCATATCATACTTCTACCTATATTTCACATCAAGTTTCATCCACGCAATACTAACTAATATTAAGGACAGAGTGATTTAGTTTACTACAATATGATCCAACAAATAACTGCAGGGAAACAGTTGAAGAACAAACAAAATGGCTTTACAAGTCATTACAACTTTTTGGTGAGTTTGATAAAGTAATCAATAATTGTCGTATTATGACAAAAGTTCTAATCATTCTAATCTTTTTTGCTCAATCAATGCTAAGGTCACAATTATCAATATGATTACATATTGACTGGAAACAAAGTAAATAACAGATCAATAAAAAATAAAAAATGAATAACTGGTTAATATACCACAGGTTTAACCTAATCAAAAAAATGCATGTTAAAATGTTTACAAATACATAGTTGGAATAAATTTTATAAAATTATAAAATAAAATAGTTGCAAGACAAAATGCGGCACAATAAATATATTTTATTATTTTATATTTACAGTAAGACATTACGCAGATGCTTTTAGTCGATAAATCTATTTCAAAATGCCGTTATTTTGTATTCATTTTGGTTGGAAACCAACTTTATAAAGTCAAATGTACTTTAAAAGTTAGGCAGAAGTTCATTGTGTAAATAAACATTTTATAGTTATTTATGCCAGACAGTACTGAGACAGTATAGAGGCAGGGAATGATGTAATGAGAACCGGAAACGGACCACAGGCCTGGATCCCAACTCATGTCGCCCAACAGGTTTTTTTCACACCATACCTTAACCATTCTGTCTCCAACTAACCGTTACATTCTACCATTATGATACACTAATACTCTATATTTCTTACCACTGACTAAAAGTGTAGTATTGGGGTATAAAATGTTTCATGAATGGTAGAAAACAGCAATATAATCTTAATAATATAGTGTAGAAACTCGCCCCCCATCACCAGTAACCATGATGTATGGCCTACTTGAAGAAGCAATAGGAAACAAGAGGAATAAAAATGGTAATGTAAGAGCACAACAAAAGCGAAGCAGCTAGAAGGCAGTGGCCGTGATTCTTGCAGTTGCCTGCACACCACGGCTCATAATTGGTGTGCAGCTGCACTTCAGCGCGATTGCTCTCTAATGGAGATGCATTCGGCCGCATGACGAGATGCAGAGGACGCAGCCCTCAGAGAGTAGCCCGCGAATCCATTCCTCCACCCGGACATTTGTAAGAGTCATTAAGTGCGTTTAAATGAGGTCGTTAAAACTGATGAAATGAGGCAGTATATTTGAGCGTGGACGCCGAAACCATTTTTCAACGTTACGCGCTCGGGCCCGCCATCCATCTTTAGACAAAGGGAGGCAAAAGTCTTGCGACTGTAGCACTCGGGGGCAAATGTCAAAGATATAAAAGGCACCTAGCCCGCCCCATTATCCCACGATAACAAAATGATGGAAGTATTTGCTTCAATTACGTGGCGAACAGGAACATGAAGTGGACACGATGTGGCAACAGATGAATTTTGGCAGCGATCGTGAATTAGTTTCCTCCGCTGCTGTTGTGTATGATAGACGTGTGTGAACCGTGGTTCATTTCACAGTTCGGGAGATAATGAAATACTTCGAAGTGCCGAATGCTGCCGTCCTGCATCGGTGACCCTGGCGTAGCCTGTGGACGTGATAACCCTCAAGAGCCGCTCGATCGATGAGAGCTGGCACGGTAAGCCGAGACCTGCTGTGACAGTAAGAAGTCAAAGTGGTCAAACCGTGAAGACTACAACATCACTCCTTTACACACAAACACAAATCAACGCAAACGTGTACAGGTGTACTTTAACAATTAAAGGGATAGTTCACCCAAAATGAAAACTCTCATTAATTTACCATATTGTTGTTTTAAACTGGTTTGAATTTATTTTTGACACAGGATACAAAAGACGTTATTTTGAAGAATGTTGGTAATCAACATCACCCTCAAACACTACGTCCACACCTAATTAAAGTGATAGTCGACCCAAAAGAGAACATTTTGTAATCATTTACTCTTCTGTTTTCTTATTTTAAACCTGCATGATTTTCTTTCTGCCACAGAAAACAAAAGAAGATATTTTAAAGAATGTGGGTAACCGATTTAATAACAAACCCACGTACACACAAGCTAAAAGAAGAGCAATTGAACCAATAAAAGATCATTTTAACTAAAAATTTAAAATCTATCATTGTTTACTCTCCCTCTTGACAGTTCAAACCTGTAAGACTTTCTTTATTCAGCAGAAGATATTTTGAAGAATGTTGGTAACCCGCAGAAAGCCTTACAGGTTTAAAATAAAATGAGGGTTACAACATAAAAATGGCTTCTGACATGCCTCCTTTATCCCATATATGTACTAAATATCTCGTGTGGCTTAGAACAAAAAATAAACAAAAAATAAATGTTATTAACATCTCTTGGAAAATATGGAAATATATAATTTATAAACAAAATTCAACAATATTTTATAGTTTATGTAATATTTTTTTAAATAAATATACATTTGGGATATACAAAATATTCGTGGTGATTTCTAATAGACTTATTTGTTGTTAATTTGATTTAAAAAAAATGACTTGCATTTATAAAAATGTAAACAGTATGTTTAATAAATAACAAAGCTTTAAAAAAAAATTCACATTAAAATGCAGTATTTTTTGGGAGAATGGTTTAGTAAAATGTATAAAAATGTGTTTATTTATTTTATTTAACTACACAAGGGTCATATGTTTCGCAAATAAATGGTTGCCCCTTTATGTCTGTGCCTTGTTACTTACAATGATAAAAAAGATATTAAATACACAACGTCCCATAAAATAAATGTCTCTTTGTTAACAAAGCAGCAGGCCACTATCTTTCCCACCAAACCAGCCCAAAGTTTATTAGCCATATAATAAATGTTTTACAGGCATCCACCTTAGAGGCTTACAATCTGCCACGCAACAATAAATATCTAATCACTCCGTACACGCTTCTCTATGATAAACAGGTACCTGATTTACATCGCTTTACCATGATGTTGTGCACCACAAGCCGCATGTTATACATTCCTGCTGTGATCTGAGCTGGAGGAGAATCTGAAGCGGTCACATTTATGAAACATCCTTTAAGCTCCTGTCAACACCTTCACCCCCAGAATTCTGCTTACCAAACATTCCGGATGTTCCCAAAACTCCTTTCGCACATCTCATTTTCCAGCGCGGCATGCATCTCACATCCCAACACAGCTCTGTTCAGATTTCCACCCTACATATTACAAATTTAAATGATTTGAATAAAAACAACTGCCTAAATGTTTTTCCCTCCCATCACAGCATATAAATATTAATATTGTTCTAGTACAAGAAATAAATCAAAATGTTGACGCCTAAAGCGGTGGAATATTACCCTGAAATGATGCCTGGTGAAGGGCACGCTGAGACACTTTTCAAATGACAAAAAGAGGACGAGAATGAACCCAAATTGCTTGTGCTGAAGTTCACAGGCGTTCTGAACCTCGCAAGACAGCGAGCGCACGTTTCATCCCGGCCGCTCGTACCAATTACATCACCCGATTCTGAGCTGAGAAATTGTTAATTATCTTCAATAAGACAAAAAAGTAATTACCGTTTCATTGTCGGGTGAACACCTAGCCGATACAATAGGGTCAAACACGAACGCTCGCACGCGCTACAAGACTCTGTCAATAATTAGCTGTCGTTCGCTCAAAACTAATTAAATTTCTCTCGTCGCCTGATTTGCGATAATAACATATTGAAACGTGGGCGCAGAGGACTCGAAAGACAAAGATGAGACACAGAATAAAAATAATACCATGGGCTTATGGATGAGAGCATAAAAGAGCTCTTTTTATTTTAATCTCTAGTCTCAAATAAAATTCTTAGCAAGTACAAAGCTGTTTGCATCACCGTCGACTTCCATCATACTCCTCTGACCAACTATAAGAGCGAGCGGTGTGTGGTATAGAAACAGTCAAATATCTTCAATGCTGCTCAGCACAACAAAGAGCAAAATGATGACAACATTTTTATTTTTGGCTCAACTGTTCCTTTAATAGTGGTTATATTTATAGATGACTTTATTCTTTCATGTCGCTCTCAATTGATCTAAAGCAACAAAGCAAACAAATATTAAATCAGAGCAGAACAAAAAGCCTGTTTTTCATTATACTTGTGCCAAGGCGATAAAAAAGTGATATCAGCATCTCTATTGGCCATTACTCAAAACCTAAAGTGACACAATACACCTCAGAGGCCTTTCTCGCCATGCCGTCTCATGTTTCTTATGCTAATAACCTAACAACACAATGCATTCGAGGTCTTCTCCAAAGCTTAAAATATGAGCTCGTGAGCCCAACCGCCATTGATTTTATCCCGGATGAATCATAAAACCAACCGTGCGAAACCTTCCCAGCACTGGCAGAATAAACACGGGAAAACTCAAAAGAGACCCATGTGATAAAATATCCCACAGAGAGGTAAGAAATGATCATTGCCCTTCAGAAATATTTATTGCACAATCTTACGCCTGACCCTCTTCACGGGAGCGTGATGAAACACTTCTAATTTCATTATGACCTTCAAATATCACCGTTGCCACGTTGATAGGAAAGATGGGAATTGAGAACCGCTCGCTGGAGAGTGACTTCACATGCGGGAGTCGAGTGGCACGCGACCACCTTCGGGCCCCAAGAGAGTCCATACGGCTGTTTGCTTTTCTACAGGCACAACTGAGATATGATTCACAAACTTGGCCGAGGTTTACCCTCGAGTTTACACTAGTTATAATCAAACAAACACAACACATGCATGTGATCGTTCACATGCCATCATTTATTCACCTACGTGTGTTTCAAGACCGATATGTGACCGAAAGAAGATATTTTTAGAAATGTCTCGGTTGCTTTGTATTCATACATTGGACGTCAACAGGGCCAAAAAACTTTCTTGAAAATATTCTGTTTTGCTCAACAGAACAAAGAAAGTCATAGTCAAGTCAAAGTCGGAATCGACATTAGGGCGAATAAATAATGACGTAATTTATGAGCGAAATGTTTCTATAAATAACTGACATTTATTTTCTTCAAAATATCTTGCTTTGTGCTCTACTAAATGAAGCAAGTCCTATAGCTGAGAATACACAGGAGGGTGAGTAAAAATGACAGAATGTATCTTTGAGTGAAGTGCTAACAATGTTACTTTAATCGCACAACCCAACAGACATTGTTCAAAATATCTTCTTTTATGCTCTACTGATGAAAGAAGTCTCTCTATGAAGTCCTATGGGTTACAAAACCCAGAATAGGCATGAGAGTGAACAAATCGGACAAAAGTATTTTGGGGTGAACAGCCGCTTTGAATAACTTATAATGTTTACGCAACCGAACAACCCGATGGACATTTTTCAAAATATATTCTTCTTTGCTCTACAGAAAAAAGTCATAACGGTAACAATCAAGTAAATAACAACAAAATGGATTTTGGGGTACCTATTCCTCTAAATAACTGACAATGTTAATGAAAGTGCAAAACCAAGTGGACATTTTACGAAATATCTTCTTTTGAACTTTACAGTCATACAGGTTGAACGTGAGTCAAATAAAACGTGAATGAGAAAAGATGGAAAGTCATAAAAGTGTAAGCAAATGATGAAAAAAATGTGTTTCTATGAACAACAGACAATATGAATGCAGCTGCACAAACCAACCCATTGAGTGGCAGCCAAACCTTTCACAATGGATTCAAAGGCTCATCTTTAATGTATGCATGTCAGATGAAAACCCACGATCTCCTGAGAATTCTCAGGGTTAAGGAGCAAATATGCAAAACACTTATAAAGACACAAGGCACACATCTTCATCTACAGTAACTGTCTATGCAGACATATGGACAAAGAAGGGTGAAGATGGAAAGAAGAAGGGGGTTGTGCCTCTCAACAAACACTCGGCATATGCATCATATTTTGTCCATTATGTTTATGCCGTATACATCAAACCATTAAGATGTTTAATCCTGTTTGATGCTTTTGATACTTCGGAAGGACAGGACTGATGAAAGACTCGCCTTAAGCTTTCCGCAGAACGAAATTAAAGGCTATGAAATCACGGTCAATTGGTTATCGATTGCGTTTGCTGCAGAGTGGCCCACAACAAACTTTAACAATGCGCCGCATCTGCCATTAGACCCATACAATTGGAAATGTAGACAAATGAGTCTGGTGTCTTTCAAAGCCCCGTAAAGAACGGCATTAGTCACCATCAGCCCATACGAATTGTTTCCAGAGGAAATCGAGAACGTGCGGGGCAATCTGATTTGTTTATGAAACAATTAATGGAGACATTTATTTTTAAATGCCTGGTCATAGCCAGGGGACTTTGAGGGTTGGATTGCACGATTAGAAGTTTTTCATTAGAACTAGATGGATGCAGATCTGTTCCGATGGAAAACAGAGGAACTTGTGTAAATGATATAATACAACTGAAGACATTGCGAGTAGTCAACTTAATTATATCTTTGTATAAACAAAGAATATTATAAATAAAAAATAAAAAATAAAAACATTAATGTGAAAACAATTCACTCACCCTCATGTCATATTGACTTTCTTTATTCTTCAGACCACAAAAGATATTTTGAAGAATGTAAGTGACTGGCACTGGTTTTTGTGCCACTACTGTTTGTTCCTAGCTTTCTTCAAAGTTTTTCATCTTCGAGGGAATTATTTTCTTTAAGGCTTATGACAGGATGGTTCATTGTAATGTTAAGCCAGCTTGTTCGGAGGTAAAATTACTCAAGGTGGTATATGCAATGACCGTTTATGTTTATCTGAGATTTCACCTTGCATTACCTGAGTCGTCTCAGCTGAATAAAAAAAAAAAACTTCAATGACTTGAGTCAAGTTTGAAGGTGTCCTTGCATGCATTTGTTATCAGCTTTTGGACAAAGTTAACCTTAAAGACGATGGTCCTGAATGTCAACTCTTACTGTTCGGACCTTTCTAAATGCCAGTTACTATTTAGGTCTGTGTGGTGGGACCAACAGATGGTGCTTCTTCTGCCAATGATCCAAATGACGTGACGCTGTGAGCGCGGCAGGGGTGCGTTCGGACACGGGATATTTTAGAGGCGGCTCGGGAGTCCAGGGCTCCCGCTGCTCTTTTTGAAACGGCAGAAATTTGATTGAATAAATGGCGGTTTGAAAAGCATAGTCGGACGCCTTCGGCTGAGCTCTATTTAACAAAAAAGAACTGAATGTCCGTGATTGAAAGCAATTCCACAGGTCTCACGCTGCGAACGCATTTTACATGGTCATGATTTTCCATGTGATTAAAGGTCAGGTGATACGAAAGGTCACAGAACATGGTAGACGTGTGTGTACGCGTGTGTCATGTGGGCAGAAGGTGGATGATAGAGGCGGATGAAAGAAATAATGGTGCTCGTGGAGGCCATCGAAATAACAACAATACCAACAGAATGAGAATTAAAATGCCTTTTTTGCTTTAATTTCTACCCACAAAATGATGCCACTCACAAAAAACCCCAAGGACATCCTGTTCAATTCAATCTAACATGTAAAATGGAGAAAGCGTTCTGCCTGAAATTAATGGCCCCGTGGAATATCATTTTTATAGCTGTTGGCAGGAGAACCTCGGGGTGTTCGTGAGGTTGCAGTAATGGTGTTACTTACAAAGAATCTGTCAGTGAAAACCAACTCGTTGCATTTCTCCCAGACGTCCCATACAGCTCACCTCAAAGACGGCTCGCCTGCCTGCAGCGCTCTGTGCGCGAGGTCTGGCCCTTTAAAATGACCTTTTTAATGGTGGCAATGGAGCCACTGACCTTTTCATGTGGACGCGGCAGAACACCATCAAGAGTTACTTCAAATTCACAGAGATGAGCAGAATAGTAAGTTCATAAAATAGCACACATTCATACACCTACACGCAAACACATGCAAGATATTTCATTTTTATTCATGTTTCGTTTTTATTTAATACCCTCAGTGGCGAAAAAATTGAGACCATTTTCAGTTTTTCTAAATGTACTATTTAAAGCTGCCTGTTTAAGCAAAATTATTCTTATTGTGTTCTTAAAGTAAAACAATCGTTTTCAGATCAGAGATTTTTCTATGTCTTGTCATTGTGTCAGTCTTTCACATTGCTGTTATGATTTTGTCATTTTATGTCAATTTGAAAAAGGATTAGGAACGATACTTTTTCCCACAGCTGTATATTATATATACTCCTTGACTTAGTGCTGCCAAGAAATATATTTTACTATAAAAAATATTACTAAAATAACTATTTAAAACAGCGTTTACTAATTTCAAGGAGAGGTAATACTTCCTCGCATTTTTTGGTTGAACTAGAATCGGAAAATTAAAATTGTCATCATACTTTCATTTTAAACACTTTGACTTTTTTTCTACAGAAAAGATATTTTGTTGAAACTCGAAAACTGAACGTGGGGGGAAATAAATTAAGAGATCATTTTTGGGTGAACCATTCCATTTTTGTTGATAATTAAAAACAATAATTATTAATGCTAAGAAATATTATTGATAATTTTTAGATAACCTTCCTGATCTGATCTTTCGCACCTCGCATCATTTGTTGAAACAGAAGCTGACAATCTGTTGGGACTACAACTAAAATTGCAATACAACTTAAGTCTTAAATTAAAATTAAACTAAAAAAGAAGGTAATAATACATGTACAGTGTAAGAACATTTCCAGCAGCCAAATTTAAATCCCGTTCCTCAAAAGTGACAATGCTGTTGAGATAAATTCTTTACATTTGAATGCTAGTGGTGACGTCAGAGACTGACACCATCAGATGAGCATCACTTGCCTGTCACTCAGAAGCAATGGATGAACAAAGCAATTTCACACAAGCGTGCATTCGGTCAGGCCGGCTTCGAATCCTACAAACGCCCTCCGCCAGGATCTGCGTGTACCGCCCAGGAAGAAAGAAATTTGGAAATGGAGACGTGTGAAAACGTGTGAAGGAACGAACAGGAAACGCCTGACAAGTGTGCTGCTTACACGCCACGTTTCATATTTCTACAAATGTAAGAAGTGTCAGTTCCGCGGCACAGCCGGATGGAAAACGAACAGGATCTACATTTGTTTCCCAGGCACTCTGCCAGACACAGACTCTTAGGGCAACAGTGCTGCAACTCAGTCAGCGCCGGGTCTGTCTTAAGGCTCTGAAAAATGCAGATCGTCATGTTACCCCTGGACTTTTAGAGAGATGAGTTGCAAAAGTTTCTCAGCACTATATGTCTGTGTTTCTGGAAGTGGCTGCGTCCGGAAGCATAATGGCACCTGGATAAAGTGGGCCTCCAGGTCACGGATGTTAAATGTAACTTACAAATTGTGCTTGCTCTCATACATACGTCAATATATCTGGATTTTTCTTACCAGGCTAGACTGTGTCCCAATGTGCTATAAGTTTAGAACGTTTCTTAAACCTGATAAACATTTTTAATATAGGTGTAATAGTTGAAGGTCCTGCCTCTTCAGTGCTGGAATATTCTTAGACACAGTCTGACAATCATGTCCAAACTGGGCTATTTATAGAGAACAGAGGCTTCCTAATTTACATCCAAGATGATGATGTTCAGCTGAAAAAGGGCAGGACCGTCCCACACCCTTTCCCTAAGATCCGACCTTCTGTTCATGGTTCCTGTCCACACCTAAAACCTTACTGTATGTTGTGTTGTTTGAGCACGAAGAAACCCAAATGATAAGGCTATAATGAATGGCCTTTATAATGCTTTATTTTCTTTACTTTGGTTTTAGAACTTGTACTATTTTACATGTAAATTTTTTTCTACATTTTAGAAACAAAACATTGAGAATTGTTGTGACTATTCTATAATATTATTTATATGCACTATTGTTCTTTATGTATAAGATTTCAATATTAAAAATATGCATCCACAGTAAGATTTATTTAACAATCATCTTTCTCAAATGCTAAAAATAAGAATTTTACCATATGTCTGTAAACAGCAATACAGTGCTTAACAGTCCATAAAAATTAAATAACTTACCTTGAGTGATAAAAAAGTTTTTGGAAGATTTTTTAATATTTGTTGTCACTTTTCTCTGTGGTTTCTTATTAATATGTTAAGCACTTGTCAATAATTGTCAAATGATTACTTGCGATTAATCGCATCCAAGATAAAAGTATATGTTTACATAAGAAATCTGTCTACGATGCCTATTAATTTTGAATTTATTAACACAACAAATACATGTTTGTATAACAAGGAATTATTTAGATGAATGTATTGTTATTTACAAGTAATTTAATTTATATATAATAGTTTAATAATTGTTATTTTCGTTTTTCTCTTAAAGAATGTTTTTATAAACAAAAAATAAATATGCACCATACAGAAATATATCTAATGTAAACACAAACTTTTATTCTGGATGCGATTAAACCTGATTAATCATTTGACAGCCCTAGTATATATATATATTTTCTCTCTATGATGGATGGTCTACAAAATTTTTGAGCACTGGTTATATACTATACAAACTTTTTCTATCATATTATAATAATAAAAAATATTTTAGAAATCTGTCAAAACCAGAGTCCATACATATATTGTTTACTGTACACCCACAATATGACAGTATAACGGGGAAACAGAAGTCAACAAAAGCATGTTATTTGGGTTGGCGAGCAGCAGAAAAAAGACTGCCCACTGTGTACAATTAACAGCTAAAATGTGCAACTTGGCTCCCAATGCTTTTGCTGTGGGAACACATCAAACAAATTAATTTGGGAATGGACGGAAAAAGCACCCAAGCTATTTGGATTCAGCTTTGAACGACACAGCGGTAAAACCGTCTCCAGATCTGAACACACGCTGCACAGTCGGAAACTGTAATTCATGTTCAAGAAACAAAGCTGAACGAGGAAAGTAATTGGATTGGAAATTCTGTACAGTACATTTACAGAATGTGTCTCTCGAGAACTATTGTGAAAGGCCATGTGATCAGCCCTTCAAACAGATGTGCCGCAGACACACGCTTATATAATATAATGTAATGCACTTAAACTGTACTTGTCTGAAAATATCCTGAGCAAAACTGGTCTCCGCATTTATGGGAATCAGGTTGCTTTATTGTAGGTTGAATAAAGTACAAATACAGGCTCTCTTTTCCTTTCAATCATTCAATCACACTTCGACTTCTGTCACTTGTTATTGTCTCCGGAACAATGGCCTCCTGCCTCCATTCAACATTTCTCAAACTACTCAAAAGCTCCTCAGAAAGGAAAATATATACTTCCAACACACTTGAACGAATGCCAGGTCAAAGAGAAATTGTGTTCTGTATGTATGATTGCCTGTATGTAGGACACAAACTTCTACAGCAAACTTTGAACATTTGACAAAGTTTCTTTATGCAAACCTAATGTAAATAGGAAGTTTATGTTTGTGGCATCATTTAATCAGCCTCCTGTCATTTAAAAGCTAAATGGCCTAGATCTTTTAAAGAATACTCATCCCCATTCACTGTTTGGCTACAGACATTCTTCAAAATATCTTCTTTAGTGTTCGGCATACGAAGAGAGTTGTGCAGCTTTAAAAATGACAATAGAGTGAGTACATGATGACACAATGTTTATTTTAGAGTGAACTATATCTTTAATATATATAATCATGTTTCTGTATTACTCCTGTACTATACAATGTAAAAACAAAATGAGAGCCTATCAAATATTGTTTTAAAGTAAGCTTATAAAATATGATTGTATTGAAAATTTAAATAAATGGTTCATAAACCCTTCCTTCTGTATCCATGAACTATAAACAAAGCTGAAAAATGAATTTATACGACACAGATGCAAAGATTTTCCTCCTGATTTAAAAGTCAACCCCACAAGCTCATGCTGTGATATTGAAATTTATAAACACACAGGAAGAGATGAGAAGATAAACACGAGGCTGACATCCTGACCCCAAAAATACGTCTGGCTTTTCCGTAATCCACATCCGAATAGTAAATTGAGTATTCAAGGCCGGAACACTAAAAAGTAGGAACGGAATTTCACCAACCATTAATATTTCATGTTCATGACTTTTGAAGAAGACGCTTGGGTTTCCCTCTCTTCCCATTCAAGATATAAATGGCAGAGAGCAATAGATGACAGCACAGGACTAATGATTCAAATGCCAGCGCTATGTCTCCACTTCTCCTCCGCTCTCCCTGGGGAGAAATAAACGAGCGGTAAATATCAGGAGGAAATTAACACAATCTGTATCCTGTGATGTATAACCGAAGACGTCGTGAATCTCCTTCTCATTTACTTCTTGTTGAATATGTTTACTGGATCACGACGGATGTTGGCAACAGCGACCGCACGAGTGTTTTTTGACCTTCACCGCGTATCGGTAATGAAGACAAGCTGCTGTTTTATTAATTGCATGATTTGTAAGCTAGTATTCATCCGTGAAGTTATGAGTCTCTACTGTAAAAGCGCCCTTCAATAGTTAAGAGCTGACAGAGGACGATACTACAATCAAACTACAGTGATGTAAATAAAGTAGTATCGAGGAACAAGAGTTTTCCAGCCTGATCTCACATGAATTTGTAACCAAATTTTTAGCTTGCAAATTTTTATAAGGTTTGAATTATTCAAAAATGTACAATTCCTAGAAAAAACAATATAAATGTAAAGTTTATTGACGCAAAAGTACTAAATTGTACTAAAATGTACGAGTGAGATTATAACAAATTTATACGAAATTTAGCCGCATTGTAAAATAGTTTTGTTTATGTTACATTTGACTCAAACAACATGTAAAAAGTAATTATTTTATTCAAATATAATTTAGAAAAATATATATATATATATATATAGTTTTTATTATATAGAAAAACATTATATATAATTATATATAACATTATGTTTTTCTAAATTATATTTGAATAAAATAATTACTTTTTACCATTTATAAAGACTGTATCAAGTTTGTGTGGATTTTATAAAACTATACTAAAAAATACAAATGTTATACATCATTTTTATAAAATATACATGTATACATATATATGAAAATTATCATCTAAATCGACTACAGTAGTGTAAGGACGTCAAGAATATGACATATTCACTGCATGTTTAAAACCTCACCTTCGGCCGCTTGCTGAAAAACAGGTTTGGAACAACATGAAGATGAATAAATAATAAATGAAACTTTGCAAAGACTTTGCAAAGAAATGCATGATGGGAAAACTGCCACACAAACTCTCACGCATTGACATCACATCTATCTCAACACTTCTCTGCAACTTTACAGTAATACTTCCATTATTTGGAAAGTCAACTGAAGTTCATTTTCCCCCGCAGAACAGCTCTTGGCTCAACAGCGGCGTTTTGATTCCATCATTCATTCTTTTTCAGATTTGCACTTCCAGCTGGTCTATTTTCTCTCTCTCTCTCTCTTTCTGAATTTGTACACTGTAGTGTACGACACCCTTGAAATGTGTGAGTGAGAGTTAAAGCCTGCGAGTCTGGCGCTCGCATTGAAATGAATTGGCCTTCTCATCCTTCCGCATCAATCTGCACTTGCGTGTTGTGAGAAACGAATGTTTATTCAGCCTCGAGATGAAGCCACCGAATGAATCTACTGATAAATAAGCGCATAACTATTAGACAACATTTAAATGGCGAAACTGAAATGGGTTTTAAACGCACAGAAACGCATTGTAAACGGTTGTGGGAAATTGGATTTGGCACTTGCAGATGTAAGGGTTCATCCAAAACAGTCTTTGCAAAAGTGACAAAACACTAAATTTGCATTTTCTGAATTACACAGCCACGCTCGTAAAGCAATGTCGAGTATTTAGCTTTGGGTTAAACGAAAACAACTGTAAATACAAATCTACAGCGGCTTTATAATTTATACGGTGCTATCAGGTTTACAGTAAGTGGTCATGTCTGGGGGTCGGATATTAATTAAAGCAGGAATGATGCAGTGAAATCCCTAAAAAATAGTTTGATATAAATAAATATCAAATTATAAATGTAAATGAAAAGGTTAACCTCGATGTAAATGTAATAATGTTATGCCGAGCAAAAGAATTTGTTATAAGATGAAACAAAAGAAAGTATAAAAAAGTAACAATGAATTAGCTAATTTATAATTTTGATATTATGTATTCAGGATTAATGCAATTCTAATTATGTTCTACTGTGAAATAAAAGAGATGTTGGACAGAACCTCAACATTCCATTACATTAACAATGCATTTACGTTATAATCATGCTTCTATACTCCTGACTTAAATTATGAGATGAGAATCAAACCCACAACCTTCCCATTTCCAACACATATTTCACAAATTTAACAATGCGAACATATACACGTATTATTTAGTTTTTCTAGATTTTACAGTATAAATTATGAAGGATTTCTATTCTAATAAAACGACTCAGCACGATCATATCAAAGGTCATTATTTACTGTTCTGACACCAGGATCAAATCTAATCGTATGATAATACAAGCTAAATCCCTTAAAAACAGGGTTAAACTCTAAAAGCCCAGCACTGCGAGTTCTCAGCATGGGCGCCGATTCAACAGTTGCCAGTTTAAACTGAATATCTGAAGCATTTTGAAATATTCATAATAACATCCCCTCCAGACAAATTCAATCACATGCTGATGTTAAGATAAAAAATGGCGTATTGCGTGAAATCTAAAGAAATCTTTTGGATGTTGTGCTCAACATGAGGTTCTAGGGCATCATGCATAAACATTGCAGATGCATTAGGGGAATAACTATCTTCCTTACGGCATTGCACATTGTAGAGATGATGTTACCAAGAAAAAGATTGGTGTTGGTATTCTGTGATGGTACTGTGTGAGGTTCTGGGTCAATCCATGATTCAATAAATGTGCTTGAGCTGTGTGTAAAGATCCTTTTGTTGGTGCAGAACACAAGTTTACAGCGGCAAAGCCTAAATATCTCTTTAATACTGCTGATAACCATTAAGGTAATGAAAACTGTTGCAAATTTAGGAAACTAGAAGAGTCCACACTAACTATATTATTGGAATATTGCAGAATATCACTGGGATTACTTGGCCTTGAAATCATTAGATTTTTTGTATTCTTAGAAGTTTTTGCATTCTATTTGACTGTGTGTTTTCGTTTTCTAAAAATGCCAAATATGCAAACATAAACTGAAAAACCACATAGAATGTAACCACAATGTCAGAATGAAAAATCAATTTGAACAAAAATGTCAGGAACTTAAAATTCCAATGCCATGACTTTCATAGAATTTTTTTCTAGCTGATGACCATTAAACGTGCAATACCATTTTAAGAGCTTGTGAAAATATAAACAGAAGTGAGTAAACAATAATAATTGTTGAAAGCCAATATTAAATTAAAAATACTACCAAGCCCTACTTTATAATTAGCACTTTCGGTGTGTACAGGTCTAAATAAAAACAAAATGTTAAAAGCAACGAAATAAAATATAGTGATATATAAATATAAATACAGAATATTAATATAAATATAGGGATGTGATTAGTACGTTTTGTGGTATATCCAACAAATTTAAATATAATTAATATAATTTAATATATAATAAATATAATTTTCATACTTTCATACTTCAACATTGCTGTACTGTGTCGGTACAGAGCCAGTAAACCTAACAAAAACAAGCCATTGTGTGACTATAGTACTTTAGTTTGTCGGTTGTATATTAACCACAATACCCACACTTCAACCATGGTATCTGTAGTGAAACTATGGTAAAAGAAATAGTGATTAATCCAACAAAAAACATCAAACCTTTACTATAATAAAACCAAGATTCTAAGGGAATGTAAAGATTCTCAAATTTAGCTCATTGTTGAATGTCCGGATTAGAATAGAATCTGAAGACATTGTTCAATATTTTTGTTAGTTTTAACAAGTTCTGCCGCAAGTTTTGGCTTTCCAACTGCTTCACACCCACATTATCTTCAACTTCTGCTGCGTCTACCTCTGCACTCGTGATTGACGGCTATGGGAATTCATTACCATATTCACATGCAGAATTGTGAAATGTATAGCGAATACCCCAAAACATGACAAATGAAACTTTCATTACTTCTGTTTGTTTCAAATCTGTGTGAGTAATTAGTGTAAATACTGATATTGTAAACAGACCATAATAAACTTTCTCAAGTACTCCTGGGTTTTATGGAATAATGCGCTGTCAACGCCTCTAGATTTATCGTCAAGCTTGGGGGAATAAATAAATAAACAAAAGCACAACAAACAAAATGAATTAGAAGGGGAGGGGAGTAAATAAGACCGCCACACCTCTCGTTCAATTAAGAGTCGTTTGTTCGTTTGAAGCGAACCGTTTGTCATGAGAGACAGCTCAGGCAGAGGCGGCTCTTAAAGACACAGTAGATTCATTATTCATCCTTCACCGTGTATAGAAGATGTGTCACAAATAGACAGATACTATGCTGACACAAGGGTTTACACTATCTCACCAATTACACACCAATCTTTGTTAACACACACAGATAAACTCATGGTTTTGCACACTATTACAACAACAAAACATAGTAACGTTACAACCCATACTCATGATCCTTCCTCATACACAACACAACATGACACATTCCCATTTCTAATAAGCCGATTGTACCATTGCAAGAAAAGAAAAACCTTTTACACATGCACTACAGTCTCCATTTCTCTCTCATTCTTTCTCTCTCAATCTTACATTTCTGTAAAAGAATCAATTCTTAATTAGTTCAATTCTTTAATATTAATCTGTGTATTATCTAACATGGACCATGGGTAAATCAATACCAACATGGCGAAAGACAGAAAAAGATATGTTTCCCACGAGACTGCGGTTCCTTTTATGAAAAAGTTAAGGAGAAGAGAAAACAATTCATCCATCCAGCCTGTCATTTAATATATCCAACTAATAGAAAAAAATAAATGACAATATATTTTATCACATTATCTATACAGCTTTACTCCAAGAAAAATGTTGCCTCTTATGTAAAAAATACATTGTATTGTGTTATAGTAGTTTACTCTATTTTACGTTATTGTATTGTGTGGGTATATTCTGTATATATACTGTATTTGGGGTCAATCTTTAAAAAAATTGTACGTGGGATATATAATCTATTTTTTTTTCTCAGACACAAGAAAGGAATAAAAATGGGAACTGTCTTTACAATAAATTATTTTATATTTCAACATAATTGTAGTTTTTTTTCCATAAGCTTTCTTTCTTTCAACTCGCATAACTCAAAAGTGAAGCTTTAATGTAGTCTAAGTAACTTTAAAGCTTCAGACAAAAACTGCTGTGTAGAATGACAGTAACTATATTTCGAGATGCCAGAATTCTGAGCCTGAATTGTCCAAGCTCTACCGTAAGGCGCCTGAACCAATCGAGATAATCTTGAAGATTAGCGCTCGAATCTCCAAGATCAAGTAAGACATGTAAGGCAAAAACAATTCATCCCGTAGTAAAGCACATACTACCAATTAAAGAGAAATCCCCTCTGATCTAAAGCAAACAATATCGTCAAATTGAGTTTTGTTTTGACGAGGACCTTCACGCATACGAACAACGATCAACGTCATTCAACGAGTTATCAGCATGTGGGCAGCAACGTTCGTCTGGTAAGTAGCTGGTAAAGTGTCTTTATGCATGAAATCCAAGTAAAACACGGACTAATCTGATTAAACAGCATGGAGAGGGAAACAGCAGTCTTGGTTTTTTCTTTCCTTCAACTAATTCGCCAGAATGGCATTCATCTCGGCTCAAATAGCAAGCTGACGCCTTTTATTTCTCGCTCACAACAGACTTGACAGAACCACAGGCTCGGGCTTAATTCGGCCCATTGCTCAGAGTTTCTCATTTGCATAATGAAAGAGAAAATTAGTGAGGAAAAGAAGAGCGAGAACTAAATGAAGCAATCTGGCAGCAAGGAAGGTGCGAGTAAAATGGAAATGTGAGTGATTTGGCTGCCGGTTTCGTTTCTTACCTTCGCAGCGGGAGCCACTGCGGACGACTGAGCTCCGCAACGCTTGATGGCGAGGTCGTTGCTGGCCGTTGTCACCGCGATGGTGACGGGGGTGGGCAGGAGCGAAGGGATGACCGGGAGCGGGAGGAGGCCAGGGCGGTTGTTGCCATTGGCAACGGGCGAGGCCGTCGAGGAGCAGGTGCCGTTGTGAAGGCCGATGGGTCGTTCGCGACGGTCCCAGGGGGCTCGATAGTCCCTCTCAAAACGATGATGGTGTCGTGACATCACTTCCTCTTAGAGAATGCTTTGCGCTTTCTAGAGTACAGAGAAAGAGAAAATGATAACATTTAATTACATCCTGTCATAACACACCTAGAAATAGAATGCCGCAAACAAATCGCAATAGTTGGCAGGTGTGACATGCGAGATTCACTCTTGACATTTCAATATCAGCCAGGGAAGTGCAACAAACATGCACTTCAGAATGACACCGCCTCAACGCTGGGTAAAAATAACACACGAGAGACGCTTTCAAAAACGTGTTTGTATGTGATGGGAACATGTACGTGGATTCTTTGTGCGTTTTAAGCGTATCTCTTAAACAGCTGCCCGCGCCGCACGAGATGCAGAAAAGCAGCCGTGCTTATTTGAATCCACATTCTGCCAACGTTTAAAGGAGAAAAAATGAGTGTTTATTTACCAGGCCCACAAGGAAAAATGCCTCTTTGGCAGTTTATAGGCAAACCTGCACTCTTCCATATGGTTAAGAGAGACATCCAACCATTCCAAGATTTCATAATGACTTTAAGTGTTCGGCTCCGGGACCTCGTGATTTTAATTAATCTAATCGTAGGAAAGCCCGTTTATTGGGTTTTATTAGAGAAGGGCGGAAGCCATCTTAAAAGCGCGCTTTTCGTGAATCTTATCAGCTTATGAATACTAATAAGGTGATGCAAAATTCGTCCAGCAGAAGGGGTAGTAATTGATTTTCCGAAAAGCTGTTAAGTGAACGCAGGCCACATAAGGATCACAGCTTAGCGTTTGCGCATTTACTCCATGGCAACTACGCGGCTTCTCGCTCAAATGTGTTTGTTGCATCTCATCAAAACAATAATAAAAACATTGTGTGATAACATTCTTTATCATCAAAACAATAATAAAAAACATTGTGTGATAACATTCTTTATCATCAAAACAATAATAAAAAACATTGTGCGATAACATTCTTTATCATCAAAACAATAATAAAAAACATTGTGCGATAAAATTCTTTACATACACTTATGCATTAGATTTCATAAACTATGAAGAAGATTTTTTATTGAATTTTTACATGTGATATAATGAAGTGTTATTTAATAAAACATTTGATATCCCAAAATTTGAGCGTATGTGAAAATCAAAGTGACAGTTCGCAAAAAATATAAACTTTGATAGCAGTCACTCACCCTCTTGTTATTTCATACAAGATCACAGAAGAAGATATTTTGAAGAATATCGTTCACCAAACAGCAGTGCCACCCATTTACTTATGATGTAAAGTCACAAAACAATGCAACTGAATGAGTGCTGGTAACCAACTTTTTTCAAAATATCTTCTTCGGGGTTTGCGGAAGAAATAAAGTCATATAGGTTTTAAATGACAGAATTTAACAGAAATTTCATTCTTGAGTGAATGATAATTTTAATATTAACATTTACAAATGCAATTAACTGTTGTATATTGTAACTTAGTTTTAAAATAGTGCTTTCGCAAACTTTACTTTTCTGATGATGGATGAGACAAAGGCTTACTCTGACTTCATCTCGCCATCACTTTCACAGACACCACTGGTAATAACTCTGGAGACCTCAGGTTGGAAGTGGCGTTATTAGTTTTTCTCTTTTGTATGTGTGGAAACAGATTAAGCTCTTAGTAAAATAAGCCACTTTTGCCCTTTCTGCCGCTCCGCAACAAAACCAGGATTTATTGCGATTCGGCTAGCCATTTTATATGGCAGTCAGCTAAACAAGACAGAAGTGTAAAATGAGGTTTACTGGGGCTGATGTTTGGCATTGCGGCTTTCGACTGAGAACAAAGTGCACAGCATGTACTGAGAAAAGCACCGATTTCTCTGAATGTGTGCTCATTAATCCTTCAACTTCTGATTGTCCTTAATGATTCAGAGTTTATAATGATTCACGATGATTGGTTTAACAATTATTAACCTTAGACATAGTTTTACATTTTCAAAGAAAGGACGAGACAGAAAACAAGAAAACCACAAACTTTATTGCCGACGGAAGATCATGTCGTCGTTTTAGTTTTGTAGAACACAAAAAGACCTTCAAAAGTAAAACATATAAAATAATTTGGGGAACTTTAAAGATCACACGATGTTCTTAAAGCTAACAGACATTTTGGGTTCAAGAGTTTTTAATATTTAATAATCCGCGCTTAAGAGCACAAGACACAATTGAGGGAGATGAATGGCATCCCAGCGTTGCATATTAAGAATTCAGAAGACAGAGAGCAGCTCGCTTCCATCAACAGACGACTGTACTTCAACAGCAAATGTGATGTTTAATCCATCCCTACTAATAACACTTGAATAATCACAAACTGCAAAAGTTCACACACAAGTACACACTGCTAACCACACCAGCGCAATAACTGCATCTCACATTAACAGAGACGCATTAATTATTCACGGGTAAATCAGTTTGACACAGACGCCGTCGTGCTGTGGATTCACACTTAACACATGTGGCTCTTTCTCTTTTCTATACCTCTCGATGCAAAAAATATTTACAAGGGCATATGAGGTGAAGCTTTGCCCATCCTTAATGACATCAAGATCTTAAGATTCCTTATCTAGCAAGGGAAATGACATCATAAAATTGGCTGATAACTCTATCGAGGAGGTTGCAATTCACACACAAAGGACATCCAGTAAATAGCATGATGGTTTTACCATGCTTCAATAGAAGGTAAGTGAGCATATGAATCTGTGTAAAACAAGACAGAGACAGGGATGTGAAAGCCGATACCGAATTGAGTGACATTTCAATTGTGATCGTGTAATGTCTTTAATGGGGTGATACTGGATAAAGAACACGGGCGATTGGCTCTTATTTCTTTGGACAGAGGTAAGTGCAGGTTACTTACAGAACGGAGTCATGATGAGAACCGACATTCAAAATGTAACGGCAGTGTGGTACTACACAGTGTATTTAGATTCAAAGACAATTTAAATATATATTAAAATTATAATTTTATATTGAATATTTTTCTTTTAAAAATTTTTTTCTTCAATATCTGAAACACATGCACATTCATGCATAGATTTAATAAAACATAGAATAAATGTTTTTTCTAGCTAGGACATTTTGAACGTCAATTTTTCGTTTGCTGTGTATTTATGTCACAAGTTTCAACTCCATTTATGTCAGATGCGTTGACAATATTGTACTATGCGACTACATAGAAATTTTAGAGTATGCTGGAAAGAGAGAATTGAGAGATAATAAGAGAGAAAGACCGGGCGAGAGAGATGATGATGAAAGAGAGAGAGGGGAGAAGAGAACGAGAGACAGAACGAGCGAGAGAGAGAACGAGCGAGAGAGAGAGAGAGAGAGAGAGAGAGAGAGAGAGAGAGAGAGAGAGAGAGAGAGAGAGAGAGAGAGAGAGAGACAGAGAGACAGACAGAGAGACAGAGAGACAGAGAGAGAGACATAGAGAGAGACACAGAGAGAGAGAGAGAGAGAGAGACAGAGAGACAGAGAGAGAGACACAGAGAGAGACAGAGACAGAGACAGAGACAGAGACAGAGACAGAGAGAGAGAGAGAGAGAGAGAGAGAGAGAGAGAGAGAGAGAGAGAGAGAGAGAGAGAGAGAGAGAGAGAGAGAGAGACCGAAGGATAACACTTGACACGTCTGTCATCCATCTTTTTCCATCTCTCCTTCAGATGCTTTGGGAGTCTGAAAAGAAAAGCTCACAGCTCGACGTTTTTTTTTCTATTCAGGAAAAGAAAACCTTGAAACGGCTTTCTTCAAAGAAATCTTGACATGATATGAGCGGGTGACATCCGTACACTGCCGGAGCAGCAAAGCCCGGCGAGTCCTGAGCGCTGCGCTCCTGCAAGCACAAATCCAAACAATAGAAACACATTTAAAAACCCACGGAAAGACTTTCCCACACACTTTCCCACAGCCGGCTACCCTAGGACAACACGTAGATACTCCGATTGAATATTAAATAATCACGGAGTCGCTCGGAACAAAAATAGCCACGGGCGGGCCGATAAAGACCATCTTTAATTCACTGTGTCAAGCTGAGGTAAGCTGTATTCTATGGAGAGACCGAGACAGACAGACAGAGAACAGATCCAGCGATAAACTCGCTGTATCTCACCTGCTCATTCACACTGGGACTCTGACAGGCCTGCCATTCACAACATGCCTCTATTTTTAACTTTCAAAAGCCAAGAAAGATGAGCGACCTTATTCCAGCGTCGTAGAACAATCAACTGTACCATAGAGAGCCAACGATCAACGATACAAAGACCAGACGTCACATGCCTCAATTTATGTTTCGAACCCTCTGTCAGTCAAAGAGAAGTTGCGGCCATTGGGAACAGAGAGAGAAGGCCCAACGCACACTTTTCATCCCCTTCGGATAGATTCATAAGCACACTCGCGACCCAACCGGGTCATTTTAATCAAAATAACACCAGACACTTTTAAAAGATCCATTACGGTGCGTTACGAGAGCAATAAACTTGATTGACTTCCTGTCAGGCGAGATTCCATTTTCAAATTGCGGAATAAAGAAGTCATTGTTTAAAGCTAAACTCATTGATGCAATTCTGTTAGTTAACAACATCTAAAAAAACATTGACGTGAAGTAAGGCCATTGATATTTAAAGATGACTTGACAATGCCAAACCCACAAAAGAGGCATGAAGTCACGAAGTTCAGATGATTGAATGCCTTTTACTGAAGGGGCAGATGTGAGGAATATAAGCTTGGAAGACCACAGATAGAAAAATGAATGTGAAACAAATGGCATTAAACTTTTAATTATGGAATAGTTTACCCAAATGGGTTTGCCAGTATGTTTGGATGAAATCCGGATTACTTTCTTACGGTAAGTTTCTTTATTTCAGTTATCACATTTCCATAAACATAATAAACAATATTATATGAGCTAAATAACTCTTCCCAAAATTAAGTATAAAATATTGTATGTGAAGTTGTTTGTGTATACATTTTTGAATGTAGAAATGTCAAACATGTTGTGAGGACGCAAAATTCTTTCTTTTGCCAAAATAATGTGAAATACTGTATTGTTTGTTATATTACTGTCAACATATATTGAAATAAAATTTAAGTTGATTTTTAGAAATGAAATATTGTATTGCATTTCACATTGTTTAGCATGCTTTGCATATTGCATGTTGCAAATATCGCAAAAACATAAACCAAGCAGTATCGAAATGCTGTTCTTTTATTTAGCAACATTGGAAACAAAGTATATTTTAATCTCAAATACATTTTAAATACGAGTACTGTATCCGAGTGTTTTTACTTCTGACACATTTTTCTTCACTATATCCCAAAGCATATATTTCATTTTTTACTTTACTACATTTCATAAATAAGGTCTTTTTTTAACCTTTTTTGATTAAGTACACGTTTAAATCTATCACTTTTTGGTCTCATCTTATACTTAAGTATTTGTACCTTTTCCTTTAAAAGCGGGAAGGTACTTGATTTAGTTTGATTCTGTGTATAAGGTTAAAAAAACACATGTTAAAAAAATCCTAAATAGATTTTGTGTTGTAAAGTGTATCATATATGCTTTATAATATGGTGCAGTCATTCACTAAACCAAAGTAAAAAAAGTAAAAACACTAAACCAAAGTACACATACTAGACATACATACTTGAGTAAAAGTATTATACGACTCTGATTATTACAAACAAGCTATTTTTTCCAAATACACATATCTAAAAATACAATTGTTTTACTTATTTAAAGAACCCTACAATAGTTTGGATTATTAAGTATAGTAATTGGTTATATTAAAGCAATGTACTACAGTATACTTATATTTACTACAGCAATACTCGAAAACACTAAAGTTTACTATAGTAAAATACCAAAAGCGGCCTGTGGCTATGAATTAAAGTGTGGCAGATTCAGATCACATCGGTGGATATATAAAATAAATTATGTTTAACATTTAAACCACTGAATACATCCAGACTACTTTTGTTGATTTATTTAAGAATGAAGCAAGTGTCTTGATGAATCTCTCACTGAATCATTGTCAGAGATTCATCATCTGATCAGTTATTCCTAGAAGGTAAGACCGATTACTTATTGTACTACCATTTAAAAAAAAAAGCATTACTATTTTGAGGCTTTATTATCGCAATGGTATGTAAATGTCCGAACAGCAGTGACACAAAAGGACGGTAGTGAACTTTATTGTGTTCACTCTAACACAAAAAATAGTTTTGCTAACCTAACCTTTTAACATTTATTTTGTGTTCCACTTAAGAAGAGCGCCATACAGGTTGGGAACGACATGAGAATGAATTGTAATTCCGGGCAAACTGTTCATACTGTATAACTCTACTGGGTGCCTGCGGTACCGAATTTCATTTATTCCGCCATTTGGTCTCAGATCAGAACATTTCTACAAGTCAGAAAAAGCCTCACAAGTATTAATGTTGTGGTTTGTTGTGTGCCTTTAATGATGCCGAGTGCTGTGAGATTTTAAAGGACTCACACTGAAGGGCAAGCCATTGGAACATACAAAGACAAAATGGGCAATTTGAAAGTTCTGCAAATGGCATTCCTTATAAATATTCATAAACCCCACTGACAACACCCACAGTGCTAAAAATCCCATTTTATTCGCATAATAAATATAAAAAACAACAAAATTAGTGCCCGACATCTATAATGCAAACACAATACAACTGCATTAGGCGAAATTTATAAAAACATTTTTTGGGCTTTTTTTTGAAGAAAAACACATTAACAAATGTTCATGACGCCTGCAGTGTTGAGACAGTTAAATGCAAAAGACACATCGAGCTGAAAACAGATCAAACTGATGTAAATGCATCAACACATTCATAATCATCAACGCATTAACATTCAGAAACTATGCAAATATATGATAAGTGAACATGTATGGGCTTCACATTGGCATAGAATGTCATTCATAAGAATTAAAGATTTTAATTTATATTTAAACAAATAAAAAAACATAAAACTATTTAGTAGGAATAGTAACAAAGACTGATTATTAAATTTGAAAACAAAGCTTCTTGAATTATGAAAGAGAGGCGAAAATGAAAGAAAGGGCGAGAGTGCGTTCCTTCTTTCTTAACAGCGTAATTGTCCTCGCAAACAGTTCAAGCATTTGTTCTGCCATAAGACAAAAGCAGTTTTGAGAAACAACAGAAGAGTCACAAACCTCTCCAGCTTCTCAACCACATCCAGAGAAACAAAAAAAACTGTTTAGATGACACAATGTTTGCTCTCAACTATCAATACCGCGTGTTACAGATGCGATGATGACAGCAACACATCTTAAAAATGTGACAACTGGAATCTCTCAAACCCTCCGAAAATACACAACGGCCCTAAAATGACTATTTACCATCTCTACAGTCCCGCTGATTTCGATTCAGATTTCAGATCAGTTGTACCAGCCATAACAGTTTGCTTACATCAGTTGGGCGGAAATGTATTTTCACTGCCCAGTTTTGCTTAGTAAACACTAAAACCCGACATGTTTTGTATGTTGATAGAAGCAGCAGTGCTGCAGAATCGTGTTGCTTCAGTCTAGTCCCATATCACAGCAAACACAACCGTACAATTGTGAAAGCAGAGCCATAATTACATATTCTGATCTGTCCATTCACTCGCATTAATTCAATGCCAGCTCATTTATTCATATATACATGTAATATTTTTATATTCTGAAGTTTTAAAGCCTTTCAATAGTTGACTTTTCTAGAGCATATCATAATTCATTATGTAAAAATTCGAACATCTTTTTTAAGTGCTAGTGCCATGACAAGCCCCTCGAAAGTCAGATAAAGGATAAGTTCATCCTTCATGGCCTCAAAGCTTACAGACACAGACTAAATGTTTCACGAGGTCTTTACGGTCAATTCTCATTTCATGTCGACTTAAAGTTCTCCGGCACCGGCGCTCTCGCACGAGTCGACAGAAGCACCTCAGTTCTATTCATTCTCGGTTAATATCTCTGTGAGCGCGGAGGCTTTTGAGAGCTGTATAGGCAGAGAGAAGAACGCTCAGATTAATTGCCTGGGAGATCTCTCCAGCTAGGCCACTGTACGGAAGAATAGCAACCATTGTAATGTAAAAAGTGAAGACACACACACACAAAAACTGTACTCTTTAATGCATGAAAAGGCCCAGCTGGTAGAATATTTGCTGTCATATGAGCAGAGAAGACTTGAATATAACTTGACAGACTGAGAGTGTCTGTCTGAATTAATGCAGGCGTGCTATTTAGCCTCGCTCTTCAAGCTGAGCTCCAGATGCATTCTGGGATATACGGTGTGGTAGACTTTGAAGGCTGTGTAATTAAAAGAACACGTGAAAAAAGAAGACGGGGCGTTATGAAGCGAACCGTTGTTCTCGGATGGGAGGTGAGAGAGAAGGGGGTTTATTTTAGGAACAAGACTGCTTTCCCACAGGCCCTGCTCTCGGCCTACAGCTGGGCATCTATGGCACGCACCGCGTGAGCTGGGAGAAACAGAAATACACAGATGAAAAAAAGAGGCAGAGAGAAAAAAGCACCGGCGATGCCAAGGTCATGGGTTCATTTCCAAGGAAACGCATATCAGGATAAAATGTATAACTTGAATGTGCTGTACATCACTTTAGATAAAAGTGTCTGCGTAAAGCGTGTATGGAATGCAAATGTAAGCGCTGGGCTCCGACCACGAGACAGAAAGATTTAAAACCACAGAGACATCATAAACTTAAATGCGAAATTGGGAATTATCGTTTTGGAAAAACTCCAGACCTTTCCATCAGGACCGTTACATTCATTTCATTAAGGAACCGGGTTGGAAATCAACCTAAAAAAAGCAGAAATGTGTGTGAGCTATGCATGTAAAAACAAACTCTTCCGTCATCTCACCGTGCACAAACTTTACAATCGCATGGAGTTTAATGCTGGAGATGTCTGGAAAAATAACAGAAAACCACAAATGGTAGCTCAACGAAATCCAAAAAGACAGATGTTGCCGCAGAGATGCAGTTTTGTCAGATACGACGCCGCTGGAAACAGCACATCCCTACACAAATTGGGTGAAGCCACATCCATCCATACGCTTCGCACCGATCTGATGTCAAATCTCATGCGGCTGCAATGCATCAAACCTACAGTAGCTCTCCGGCAAAACACCAGATCAGCCATAACGCGCGAAGGGCCATGAATCCCATTACAGGGGTCAAAAACATCACTTCTGCCGGCTGGCCGTCCAATTCTAGACCAAATGGTTCTTTTCAAAAATTAAAATGGGTGGTTCCTGGTTCACATTGTGTTCAGGGCATTTATGAGTCAATTTAGAATGTAAAATAACTTTTAAGAACAAACAAACAATCTGTATTTTTTTCACAGTTACAGTTCACCTTAAAATTATATTTTTTATCATTAAATGTCCCTCGTTAGTCCACATATCTGTATGACTTTCTTTTCTCTGTAGAATACAAAAGAAGATCATTTGAAGAATGTTGGCACCAAATACCACTGACTTGATTGCAAATCATCAATCAAAATATCTTCTTTTGTGTTAAACAGAAGAAAGTGAGCCATACGGATCTGGAAAGAAATAAATGATTACAAAATGTAGATTGACCTCACACACCAATCCCTTCAAATTATGTTTCTTCAAGTTGTCTCTCAAATAGAATAAAAACCTTGTTCATATCCACACTTGACCTTGTTCTTGAGATTTCTGATAAAAGTTAACATATTTCTTCGTTGGTAATGGTTTTCTTCCCATTTTGGGATGGACTTTATGAAACTCAATGTTATATCTTTGGTTCCTTGTTAACATTTATAAATTCCGAAAACACCCGTTGATAATGTCCAAGCATAGTGAAGGGTCTGATTTCAAAGACTCCCAAACTATCTTGTCTGCCTCTCCTGTCAATTTTGCGGTTGAAAGGATAATTGATGTCCCGGCGGTATCGCGCGGTCATAAATAAAAGAAGGGAAAGGCCGGAATGGTATTAAATATGTCTCGAAGTGAATATGAAATCAATGCTAATAGAGGCAGGAAACTCTGGACTCCACAATGGCCTTACAACCTCCATCCTTCCCCGTGACACGCTACCCGGCATGCAAAGCAGTTTAATAACACGTCACCTTCGCAAGGACGCTTGCGTTAGATGAGAATCAAATTCATCATACACAGCGACTTAAAAATCTGGTAGAACTGGACATTTTAAACCTTTTATGGGAATCTGATTTACGGTGGGAGTCGCTCGGTGACGGGAGGCTTCTCTGCTTTGATGTTAGTCCCATGACCCAGAATGCCGCAGGTCTGCACAAATTTACACGTTACAGCGCACTTTTGCATCGGCGCCGGGAGCAGACTGCATTTGATAGCAAACGATAAATTACCCGACAGTAAAAGCTGAGTCGCAGGAGACGGGTGTAAAATACAGACGCCAGAGCTCTCTCTCACGAAAGCCTCTTGAGATTTCATTCAGTCCAGTGGAAAATTTGTCAAACAGCAAGCCAGTTTTATAAGGTTTTATGGTGAGATGACGGTGTGGAAAGTGATGTAAATATTCAAGAAATGTTAATTCTATTAATTAGAGTGGATTGCTTAGTAATGTTCTGTTAATATCACACAATGGATTACACTTTTTGGTTAACGTAGCTTAACAATGAACTCAATCGCATTGTTTAAAGTAAGATCACCAGAATGAACAGTTGTATAATAGGCTCTAAGTCTTCTGTTCGGCTCTATCTCATAAAAGAGTAAACCACGAATGTTTTATCAATGTTTAAAGTCTAGGGTCACTCGACACAAAGGTTTTCATGGTCTGATGAAAAAAAAAAGAAATAAAGAAAAGAAATACTGCAACTGCGCCAACTTTCATTGCAAAAACAAGATGTTTCGAAAAAGAAGAATTAAATCAAACCAGCCTGAATAAACTGAAGACATTTATATGTAACTATGTGCTTAGCTCACTGTTCAATATGATACACAAGTTCACAACACTGGTTTACAATTACGATTGTATGATTACAAAATAAAACTGTCAATTAAATATTTTACTCCCAAAAATTGTTTATTGTGACAATCAACAACATGGCTTAACTTTACCATATGTATTTATCTGGTAATTATTGCATTGATCCATCAGTAAAAAAATTTATAAGATATAAATATCAAAAAAAATTCTTAACAACATATTGCCATAGCTATAAAAAAATATATAAGTAGTTTGAAATATTTCGAATATTTTTATGCAGCTAAAACTACCAAAGGTTTGCTTGAATTCATACATAGCATTCATTATTGTTGTATACATATGGAAATATTTTTAGAATTTTTCAAAGTTGATATACATTAACTATACACATGAAATGCATTTTAATAATAAATAAACAAAGCAGGGCTTACGCAAAAAGTATAAGAAAAATAATCAAGATGTATATTTCCATGTATTTATATTTTGCATCCTCTGTTGAGTCACAACACAAAACTGCATACTGTTATCTACCCAGTACAGAATTTTGTTGTAAAAATAGTAAAAGCTTGAGATCTTTTTTTCTATTCAACCCATCAATTTAAAAGTATGGATTAATTTTTCATTGTTTTTTTTATTTTGCAATAAAATAAAACAAATTACAAAGTGATTTTGCCTGTGTAGGCTCTTTGTTAAAAGGCCTATGTTTAAACTCCATACCTTTGACATGGTTACTGTGTTTTTTGAAGGTTGTATAAACATCAGGCTATTCCCAACAACCTGCCATCCCGCTTCCTCGCTCTTTGCCCACAGTCCGTCTCTCCGAGTCTCAGACCCCTGGAGCATGACGCCGTGCGTTAGACCAATAATCCCGCAGAGACGACCGAGCATTTGGTAAACCAGCCCCTGCCCAACCTCATTTCCCGCCCTGTACGTGTGACACCCGGAGAAGCCCTCTTTATTAGACTGAATGCTAGGGACAAACGTGAAGCTCATTCACACCTCGTTCCTCTGGGCGTCTGATTATTGAGGGTGAAAAGCGTGACCGCATTTCACTGCCCTTCAACAATGGAGCTTCAGTCGGCGTAACAATTACAATTACAGCCATCAGAGGACAAGCGGGAGGTCTGACCGGGGCCTCCGTCCCGCACAAGGGACGTGAATTATACTTAAGCATTGGGAGAGCCCTGAAGACAACAGAACCAATCATATCCCAAAGACTGAGCCCGAGGCGGATAAAAGATTAGTATGAATCCAAATATCTCAATCTTAATCTTGCAGTTCAATGCAAAGGGAATATACAAAAACGATATAAAAGACACAAAAAAAAGTCGTGAATAAAATGTACGCAGTTCAGACGCAATATTTTAGTTTTGTATAGTTTAGATAGAAAATCTCAAGGCTGATAGAGATTACGATAACAATTCACTCCAAAAATGAAAACTCTGTTATCATTAACTTTAATTTCATTCCCAACATTTCTTCAGTGGAACATAAAAGAAGATATTTTGAAGAATGTTGGTAAACAAACAACACTAATCCCCACTGACTTCCATACTTTGGACACGAAACCACTAAGACATATCTCGAAGAATACGAAGAATAACAAAGGTGAAAACAGAACAATCCTTTAAATAAAACAATTGACCCTAGCGCAGATCTAAAAGCCAAACGGAGCCACAAAATCTCAAGACAATAAAGTCAAGGAGAATATTGATCAAGAAGCTAACCCATGCTTCGTGCACCTTGAAAATAAGAGAAAGCTAAAGCAAATCGTGTCTGAGGTCTGAACGTTTCGAGCTGTCGCCGCTTCTTTATCAGACCCCCAAAAAATCAAATTAAGGGACGGAAGATAAAGAAAGCTTCAGAAATAACAGAAGCATTGAAAGGACTGATTGAAAATGGAAATATGCGCATGTGAAGTACAGCCGTGGCGCTTCGAGTGCATTTTCATAATTCATCGGGCATGAAGTGTTGCAAGCCAAAACTCAGAGGTCATTAGTCAATGCTTTGAGAAAAGCCATCACTTCTAAAGAGCCAATAAAAACCTTATTTGTTTGTTTTGCTTGGGTCTAGACATTTACATGCTGAATTTTGTACATTACAATTTGAAAGCTTTTAACATGACCTTTTCGATGTGCATTCCATGCAAGATCACTAACAGTGAGCATATCTATATGTACTTCTCAAACATGGAAAGTGAGCCGTAAGAGCAATGAATCAAAGATCACGTTAACCATATTATACCCATAAATTATGAATAAACCACCTTCAAAGCGCATTACAAAAAGCCACATGCAGACAGACTTTCTGGCCAAGGATAAACAAAAGCAACAGAGGCCATCTCTGGACGTGACGCATCCGAGATGCTAAAACCATCAAATCAATTCATTTTATTTTACGAGGCGCCGAGAAGTATGCTAAAAGCACTTGTGGCAGACATTTAGTCTCACTTCTGCTTCCATTCTCTCTCCGTCTGCCTGCCTGTCTGTCTGCATGTCGCTCGCCCATTCGCAGTCTCTTCGGCGAAGCCACACCCCCGTTCCTCATCCTCGGATCTTGATTAAAGCTGGATGAAATGGTAGAAAGACTGCCTGGATTTAATGATTTGTCAATGTATTACACTGAAATCGAACTAAAGGGAATTGAGAATTATTGTTCATATGGCACGGGTATCGGATTTATGATGATGTTATTATGTTATATCATATTCAAAAATAAAATCAAAGCACTCAAAGCATATTTTATTATCATTTACTTTATATTCAATCATTTTATATTTATTTTTATTTTATAATCACATATTTTTAATTGTTATATTATTATATATCTTTTATTTTATTGTCAATTTGTATTATGATACATTTAAAATAATTTTAAAAAACCTAAATCAACAATGTCTCTGAATATAATTCATAATACCGTTGTTTACAGTATCATTATACTTTCTAAGCAATTCCCTGAAAACCCTCCCCATCAATCCGCTCCAATCCCAACAACAAGCCAGGCTATTTTCATTTACGCTCACCAAAACACACCGAGCACACGAGCATGCCTTGACAACAGCAACGGGATCACAAGGGATCCACGGAGAACGGGTCTGATACGATTGACGATGGAATACTCCAGGAGAGATCCTACAGCGTCCCCAAAGACAAAGTGTTCTTCCTGAACTCCCCGTGACCTCCTGCTCCCCTGCCTCACAGCGGCCCCATCGGACACGAGCATCCCGGCACGGCATGCTTCATCAAATTAATTCTCCTGGTACTCTATCAACGGTGAAGGGAAAATAACATAACAACCCACCCGCCCTATATCCAGGCAACACACACGAAACTGTGCCAAGTCAGGCTGGTCGACAGATTGTGCTTTACAAAACAGTGTTCATGGTAATCACCTCGATGACTAATATATGCAGTCTCTAGAAAGATGCACCAGTTTTTATCAAATAATTAAAATAAAAGAAATGAAATGCTACAAATAAAAACAAAAATAATTTCAATTTAATTTAATTAAAGGGTAAAAGTGAATGATCATTTAATCACAGATGGTAAAATGATAAATATTTTCAATAAATAAATAAAAATATTAAAAAAGACTACTGAATAATGCTGTCGGTTTTACACAAATTCCTTCAGTTTTGACCATCTTAACAAGTTAATGAAGATGAATCAAACGTGCATTTAACACGACGACTTGAGTATGATGCTTGGGGAAAAAAGTAAAATATATCTTTAAAAAAAATGTGATGAGATTTGTATACACATTTGTGAAATTGTGCAAAACAAGAATATTGAAAGAAACAATCGTGCATTTAATGTAATTTGCTGTAATAAGAAAAAAATATGTAATGTGAAGTGTGATAGAAATTTTCGTAACAGAAATTGTGAGGATATATAGGCACATATATTCCTGTTAGGTGTTGTTAGGAAATGTGTTAAAAGAAGATTTAGGAAAAAGAAGTGAGTGCTTTAAGTGCACTCAATGGGAAAAAATGAAAACCGTATATTGATTTGGCCATTTTGAGATTATGGGCATTGGCTTGTAAATGTGCCCGCATGGCCGATTAACTGAAGTGCTAAAATCTCCCTTATGTAAGTTCCAAAACCAGTACTAGCATCATGCGACCTCTGTTTTGAAATATTTGTAGCCATATTTAAAAAATCGCAAGTAGAAAAATGTGTTCCGAGTGCATGCATTAATCCACATTGATATGTCCATTAATGTGATATTAATTAACATCAATCATCCTGCTTTCTTTATTAGCTGCAGACATTAAAGAACATTTATTTCCCAAATGTTCCCATTTAAAAAGTCTTCAAAGTATCCAAATAATTCCACTATCTTCTACCTTTATCCTCAGCTGCTGGATGTACTCATCCTCTTAAAGAAAGCATAGAAGTGCCAGGAAACTGCGCCTCTCCCCTCCCGAGCTCGTGGATTTGACTTCCGAGAATATTTCTTCCACCATGCTACTGTCATTATTACATTTATGCTCCACTAATTCATGCTAAAAAAACACACATACTTTAAGCAGTTTAAGAGAGAAAGGCATTTTCCCATAAACCCGCTTTGTGTGTTATTTTCTCCTAAGCCTCTTTAGGAACAGCATTTACTGGAGGGGAGAACATGTTGCTTGACATTAATAAAATGAGTTTGGAGGGAAACAGGGATGAGGTCATTCCTTTGGTCAATTGAGGACATGAATATCTCAAGTGGACAAAAGGATCTACGGAGAACACACAGGTACACAAACACACAACATTCCGCATAACATTTGGATTTTCTTATGATGAATGCATGCTCCTCAGCATCTTGGAATAAAGCAAACAGAATCATGGATATTTTATTAAAAAATACTAAGTGGTAAACACAAACAACTTGCATGGTGGTTATTTGCTCATTCTCTTCCGTATTTAATAATAAAACGTGTAATGCAAGTCAACATCATTAAGATTTGAAAAACAAGACACAAGGCTGACACAAGGTGTCCAAATAATGAATGTCAACTCTCATAATTTCCATAATGTGATGTCATGGAAGCATGTCACTAAAATATTTGATGGAAAGACTTCTCTTTTCCCAATAGTCAACACTGTTACTCAAATATTGTTCAAATTAAAATGAACATTTTAATCGTCACGTACACAGTCATACACAGTATTATATGAAGTGAAATGCTTTTATGACTGTTAATAAAACACTAAAGTTGAAAAAAAGAAGTATACAAATATAGAAATAAGACAATTTACCAATTGAATGGGTAGAGATGTGATAAATGAATTTGAAAGTAAATAAAGTTGTGAAGGACTTTACATTTACATAAATAAAAATAAACGGTAAAGTAAATTAAATATATAAAATATAAAAATTTGTTGTTGAGAATTATTTTTTTCTTTTACATTTTTATTAATTTTGTGCATGAAATGTATTTCTAAACATGTTCTTTGCGGTTCAACTTTTATAAACGTAAATGATGTTACCTAAGCTATTTTTCACTCTGTTACTTTAAAAATATAAGGTAAAGGTCAAGCTTGAGTAAAAAACACTTAAGATTAAATCTGTACTGATATCAACCCCGCAGATTGTATAGACCCAATCTAATGCGAGCACATTAAACCTATCGGCCCTAAGCCTCCTGCTACACGGTCATTTTCTCTACTTTAGGTTTAAAGGTTGTTTGTTAATTACTCAACAGCGACTGATCGATATGGAGTTTCCAGCAGCTGATATCTATAGCTCTTTCAATGGATTTGAAATAAGATCTCAACAACATGCATCGCACAGGCATTTTACATTCTATAGTAACGGCAAGCCTGGCAGAAGCAGTGTAATGCCATGGAGACATGTGACATTTAATGTAAATGTCAAGATATTTATGTTGCGTGTGTGTTGTACTGGAAACATCACCCTATTTATCACAACACATCACGTGACCGATCCATCTAAATCGGTTTTACAGTAAAGGTTGTTAGGAAGTTTTGTTGATACCGCGTGGGCGTACGATTTTCACGTTTGGAGGAATTAATGAAAAACTGATTCATAATACAAATCCGTGTTTATAAGTTACGCCTAGGAATCTTTCACGAATTTCAATACACTTCAATATAAAGCATGATTGACAGCCCAAGCTTTTCATTCTTGAAGCTGTTAGATTACAGCTCTAAGAAACAGCCCAGCTTTCATCCCAACTTCTGTCTATTTCCAGAGCCCGTGTGATTCATTTAAGAAGTGTTAAAATGTTTCCCTTGCACCTGCTTCCGCCTGCTTCCCTGTCAACACATTCCGGATTTACTTCTTCACCTGAACCTTATTAAAAACCACCATAAAAGTATAAATAAACCAAAGGTCAAAGTTCAAATTATTGTCACGCAACACACAAAAGGAAGTATTTATGCACTGGAGAAGCGCTGGAGCACATCTTTAAGCTTTTATGAAAGCATCGTCCCTAAGGGAGGAGATTTTTTTGTGACTGTTTTGTCGCCTCGACCTCAGCGATCGTAAATCTGTGCAAAGGGCTTGCTGTTCATCCGGGATTGCAGACAAATGTGTCTGTGCTGTACACTTGTTTTTGCCTGGAAGAAATTGGGTCGAGAGGAATCTAATAAACCAGTCGTTTTATTGGGACCTTACTTGATTAGAATAGCCCACTCTTGGGCCAATCAGATAAAGGGTTGGCAGGGGCTTTGTGTTTATTGATCATCAGTTATATAAGAGAAGATAAAAAATAATAATAAAAAAGTCCATAAAATTAAGGAATGTTTTTTTTGTTTTTGTACACATTTTAACATTAAAAGCAAGTAACCATCAATCAACCATCGTGAGAAACTTCATAGCAAGCTCATTGCAACCACTTCCATTTGACTTTTTTTTCATATTTTAAATAATTTATTTGTACATTAACTATATTCATTTAATTTTGTTCTGCCATCATTTCCCTCCATTAAACTTTTTTTTCTGCACGACACAAAAGAGGATAAATTGAAGAATGTTTATACGCAAAAAACCACCAATGAAATATCTTTTTTCTTTCCTTATAAGGTTATCAAACATCAGACTTTTCTTCTTCACAACACAAAAGAAGATCTTTTGAAGACTGTTGATAAACAAAAAAATGTCTCATATGCGGACATAAAACGCCAATGGAAGTCAATGAGGAGCAATGGCTTCTTTTACCCGCATTAATATCTTCTTTTCATCCTTTTAAGGTTATCAAACATCCGAGCTTTTCTCTGCGCAACATAAAAGGAGATATTTTGAAGAATATTGATGACTGAAAACCATTTCATGTATGGGCACAAAACACCAATGCAAGTCAACAAGGACCAATGGTTTTCTCTGAAATGAAATGTTTGATCAACCATTCTTCAAAATGTATTCTTCCATTCCTTTTAGGTTATCAAACATCTACCTTTCTTCTGCGCATCAAAAAAGAAGATATTTTGAAGAATGTTGATAACCAAAAGAACACCTATTGTATGGACACAACACACAAATGCAAGTCAACGGGGACTAATAGTTTTCTTCCGCCAGCCTTCTTTAAAATATATTCCGTCTATCCTTTCAAGGTTATAAAACATCAGCACACCAATCAACACACAACCAACACAATACGGCCGTACACAAAACCCCAGCGAGTCCACTCGGCGTCACTCTCTGCTCTCCTGACGCTTGATGGTCCACTCAGTGTGATTATCTACTCCGCAGGACACGTGAGAACCGCGGGCGCCTCTTAATGCACTGCGTGTTGAAACCCTTTCAGGCTGGCAGGCGGCTCTGCTCTGACTGAAGCTATAAACAGCTACCTCACTGAGAGCGTTTTAAAGTATGGAGCAGTCCCAGCAGTGGTGAGGCTTTCTGCAGCATCATTAAAAAGTCATATGGCCCTCACGGTTCACCGGCCGTGTCCCGATGCGGTCTCGGGTCACCAGGAGTGCACGGCACACGCATGTTATAGAACGGTTTACCCAAGAGCGCCGCGCCACTTAACCCACCTCGCAACCGTCTCGGAGGTCACGGATCGGTCATTGAAGAAAGCCTGGGAAAACAGTTTAATTCAATGTCAATAAGAATGTGTCTGTTTTCTCGTAGCTTTAATAAATAATGTTGTATATGAATATACAATCGCGAGTCCCAGAGTCAAGAGTTTTTCTTGGAGCATTGTTGATTTAAAGTGTTTGATAGAAAAAATATATGTGGCCTTCAGTGCAAAACTATAAATAAAATATGAATTATACAGAGTCCAGCTACTTGAATTGGGGAATCACAGTGAAGTTTAAAAAGAAGAAGTGGAAGACACTTGGAGAAATGTCTTGGCGGCTTTGTGTGCATGGTAGTTAATGGTCACTAATGTTTTTGGGTTACAAACATTCTTCAAAATATCTCATAAGTTATTTAAGGGGAGAGAAACACGTAATGTAAATGAAAAAGTGTCTTTGGGGGTGAACTATCCATTTAACAAAGATAACTTTGTAGATACCTTTAACAACCAATAAATATCCAGTAGTATCAAATGACCAAAGTGTTTCACAATCAGTTTAGCAGATCTGTTGGTTTGGGGTAAAACAAATGGTATAAGTCTACCCCAATACTTTACAAACACCTTGACCCAACTTATAAAAATATTAAGAAATGACTGCGAATTATGTTACCACGACAACCTGCTGCTCTGAGACATGTCATGAGACACTCATTCAAAGAGTAATATGAATATTCAACGGAACACTTTCATAAAGCATTGGTCATATGTTCACAAATGCTTTTTTCTTGTTGAAACTACAAAGCTTGAAAAAATAAATGTGTAAGCTTTTACAGAAAGCAAGTTTTAGTTTCTATATGGTTTTCAAAAAGATGATGTATTTCTGAAAATGTTTTTCAAAAATCTTTCAGGGGTAAGAATGTGTTTTTTGTGAGAACATGAACCCATGTGACTTTTTCTTCCACAAAGCCCAATAGAAGATATTTTGAAAAATGTTGGTAACAAGAATAAAAGTTACTTCTATTTTAGAGACAAAATGAAGAGTTTTTTATACAATATATAATGAGTTGTAACAGATTTCTGTTGTAAAACATTCTTCAAAATATCTTCGTGTTTTTATAATTGAGAAAGCCATGCCGGTTTGAGATGTCAAAAGGGTTAAAATAGTAAATAATTACATATTTTTGTTTTCTGGGTCTAAACTCAGCTTCATTGTCTCCTCGACTATTTGTAAGACGCTTTGCATAAAAGCGTCTGCTAAATGCCTAAATGTAAATGTAACGTAAATGTAAATCCTGCGACACATAAAAATTGTTGTTTATCTAAAGGCCAGGAAAATAGCTTCAATTATTTTTTACCAGAGCTATAGAAAACATTTTTCTTAAAAACGTTTTTCTTAAAAAACAAACAAATATGTAAAAACCTTTCATAGATGAGGATGTATTTCCTTGAGTTTTGTAATATGTTTTTGCTCAATGTTACAGTTTTAACTACAAGAACTTGAGTATTGAGTATATGAACCAGTATGACTATTGCTTTGTAGAGCACATAAGAGGTTTTGACAAATGTTAATGTACAAAATAAAAGGGACTTCTTCTGTATAGACACAAAATCCCAATGAGTTCACATATCCAGAACAAAAATATAGTATAATGCAAGTCATTTCGATAAATGCATAAATGTTAACAATGCAAGTCATATGTACAAACAGATTTCTGTTGCCAACATTCCTCAAAATATCTTCGTGTTTTTTATAATCTTATAAGCACATGAAGACGGCTTAGTTTGCTTTGTACCAGAGCTATAAATAACATTTTCCCTCAAAAACATGTTTTCTAGATCTATATAGAATATAAGCATTAATGTGTGTGGATGAACATATACTGTATCAGCCTCTGCATTTCCACAGCATGACAAACATGCAAACACAGCGCATTTAGATCAACCCTAACAGCATAACACACAGTCGCACACATTACACTCTCATTACCAAAACAAGCATGCGGTTTGTGTGCGTGTCTCCGAGTTTTTCCATCATTGTAAGGCTTGAGATTTATGGGGGTTACAGGGGAATACATCGCCCCTTTTTCAGTCTTTTACTGCTGTTTGAGCTCTGTGCGCCTCAAGGTTACACGCATACACATGTACACGCACACACACACACGCGCACGCGCACACACACACACAACACGCACGCACGCACGTGCGCACGCACGCGCACACACACACACACACACACACACACACCCACTCTCATACTATGTAGATAAATGACTATAGTATGCTAGAGTTTGATCCAAATGAAGCAATGATGTAGCTCAGTGGCCCGTGCCCTCCTCTCAGTATGCGTGTGTGTGTGCGTGTGTGTGTGCGTGCGTGTGTGCGTGCGTGTGTGCGTGTGCGTGTATGGCTAAAGCAGTTCTGAGCTCACCAGCAAACACCAAAGCCTTTACTTTATTAGACAGAACTGCCTTGGGCTGAAACAGAATCGCCCTAATGACAAAATATGAGGCGCGATGCAGCCAGCAGGCCCTAATTGAATCGTTTGTCTCGCTGTTTCGGAAATTATTGCTATGGAGACACTTAGCTGCACTTTCCTGACCATACAAAAGCATTTAAAGATTTGAAAACAAATTCTATTGTGGTCTGCGGCAAAAAATGTTTAGCCGTTTAAAGAGAAGTTTACTTCGAGCAATGCATATCTTACATCACAAAATAGAGAAAGAAATTACAATAAATACAATGATGAACACTATTTTTACATAAAAAAATATAATTGTATATGGTTTTATATTATAGTAACATTTTGTTCATAGATAGGAATTTTGTAGGATTTTTTATTGCATTTATGCATTGGACAGAGCCTCTCGAGCAGCTGGCAGTGCATTGAAGCTATACATTATGAATAAATGCATTCCGGGGGAATTCAACCCGTGACGCCCAAGTTGCTAGAGAAACTCAGTGGAGCTGCATGGAAGCCGAGCCGAATCACAACCGAACCTCAAAAACCTGACCCAAAGGATTGCGGATTCGTTCCTCGAGCAAGTCAGCACAAAGAGGATCGGTTACCTGCAAACCCACTTTTGGAGCAGGTGATGAGATGTGTCTGCAGGCCGTGAATGTAAACGGATCTGCCTTATTGGCTCGCAGTGTTCGGTACAGTTAGTTCAATTTTAAGCATTCGCCTTCTCATACAGATGATAACCAACGGTAACAAAACTTAGAATATTAAGAGAAGTAAAATGTTTTACATGGCCGTTAAAGTGGCAGTTGATCACTACATATTAAAGCATGTTGTGATTTGATCAAAATCCTGCTATTTCGTCTGCACAACACAAAAGAAGATATTTTGAAGAACGTCAAGAATTCATTCACTTGCACTGGCTTTTGTCCATAGAATAGAAGTGAATGTATGCCACTGTTGATTAGAAACCCAGAAGGAAAAACCCCACATTACTTAGCAAATCGTCTAAAAAACAATGTTACCAACGTTTAATTCATTTACAAACATGATTACAGAGCGACTTTGGAATGTCAGTAAATAAATTATTGATAAAAAATATTAATTTTAAACTATATTGAACTCAATCACAAATGAATGTTAAAAATTACATGAACATGAAATCTGAATACATAGATTCAAAAAGATAGATTTAAGTAAATGCAAAACTAAATGCGTAACAATTATTGTGTTTTTTTAATTGTTTGAGGTCCTATTTTTGGTTGCTAAAAACGACTGAAGTATATTTTCATATATAGAAGTTACATATTAAATAAATCAATATATTTAACATATAGGTATAACTGTTTCGCATTAGACATCATACGTTCATGGAATTATTTCCACCATGTTTTGTGTGTTTCACACAGGTCATATGCCCAACTCATTTCAGTGCGTAAGTGTATCTGAACAGCGACATTGAGATTATTAACTGTGAAATTAACGATTTATATTTAATATAAGCAAAAAAAAGGAGTGTGTCATCCAAACGTCCTTCAACAACAGCTCACGGTAGACAACAACACAACATTTATCACTTTTAAAGCCAGAGAGAGAGAGAGAGAGAGAGAGAGAGAGAGAGAGAGAGAGAGAGAGAGAGAGAGAGGAGAGAGAGAGAGAGAGAGAGAGAGAGAGAGAGAGAGAGAGAGAGAGAGAGAGAGGAGAGAGAGAGAGAGAGGAGAGAGAGAGAGAGAGAGAGAGAGAGAGAGAGAGAGAGAGAGAGAGAGAGGAGAGAGAGAGAGAGAGAGAGAGAGAGAGAGATGAGAGAGAGAGAGAGAGAGAGAGAGAGAGAGAGAGAGAGAGAGAGAAATAAAAATATAGTGTCAGTGTAATGAAACTGGCCTTTTTCCAGCTCTTTACACACTCTACAGTCAATGTAAAATGTCATTCGCAGCCTGTTTTAGTTCTGTTATGTGACATTTTCCAGATTGAAAATGGATATTCAACAAAACAAAATTAAAGGACATTTCTCGAAACCACATGGCACTAGCAATGCAAAGGTGATGGTTTTGATTCCCAGGCGATGCACATCACGATAAAATGTAAACTTTCATCTTCTAGAGACTTCCTTTATGATCCTAGGTCAAAATCTAAAGCAATGATTTCTAGCTTGACAGCAAATTAATGGCATTTTTAGTCCAATAAAATCTGTCGGTGTCCTCCTACAATGACCTTTGATATAAAACTCCAGACAAGTCATCTTGCAAGTCTGATGTGAACAACTGAGATGTGCGAGACTGCTTAAAACTAGGATCACATTGTTCAAAACCTGTAAAGGTCTTTGCTGAACACAAAAGAAAATAGTTTGAGAATTCTCGGTGATTTTGTGTCTGTACAATGGAAGTCGTTAGAGGATAATGTTTTTCGATACCTGCATTTTTCAAAATATTGTTTTAAGAAAGCTATCACATCTCTTAAAAGAAACACACTATTATAAGATGTTCAAAAGTTTGGTACAATGGAATGAAATGCTTCTCATCATTTAAAAATACGTATGATCTGATTGTGTATGCCTGAATGTCTGAAATGAGTTTAATAAACAAAAATTTAATTCAGCATGCAAACATGACAAAATATACATTTTATTATATAGTGTTTTTGAAAAGGATGAAAGAACAGCCAATAAGATCATATAATAGATTGGGATTCTTTAAAAAGCATCTCAGCTTAAGACCTTAAGAAGCTGCATGAGAAAATGACGATCATTTCTGCAAATTCTAGTTATAACGTGGCCAACCTGAATAAAACATTTTCATTTTAAAGATTAAACATAACTTCCGTAGATTCCTTTATTGTATTTCATAATATTTACGAGTTTAACACTTTTGACCAGTAATGTAATACACACACACTACACACAATAATCCATAATCCATCTCTTTTTGCTTCACGTCAAGCTACAATAAAAAGAAGAAATAATTACAAAAGACTGTCATGCAGAATGGAAATTAGAAACATCACCCCAGATAAAACACTCATTACTGTCTAATCAGAACCTGGCGAACAAACCCACACTGTGAAAAAATAATTCCTTTTCTTTTTCTTCCATCTTCAGACGGGTTTACGGCAAAGCATTCTAATGTAAAGCATCACGATCGTCATGGCTGTGCAGAAGTATCGCTACAGTAAACACTGCATCAGTTAATATCCGGTCCAAAGCACCCATCACCATGACGACCGCATCATCATCATAAAATGATTGTTATATAGCGATACACAACAACCATTTATGCATTGGTAAGTATGTATATTTTGGGATTTTTTTTGGGGGGGGGTGTTGTACTTTGGTTTAGGTATCAGGACTAAATCCAATCCCTAAGAGTATGAGGAGCAGTAATAGAGATGCTTGTCTTAGCAAGCACCACTAATAAAAACAACGCCCGCTTAAAAAGAGCTGCATGTTCGTGCATCAAATTAATTGGATGGGATTATATCTGTGGGAAAAATAAATAGCTCATCCATTAATATCGCATTAAACCAGATGTATGATCAGCTCCCTCTCTCTCTGGATAGTGTCCTGCATTCAATAGCCTCACAAGCTCACCAACAAATCACTGATTTCATTAGCAAATAAATATCATGGGTCATTGAGGCAAAGAAATAAATATCAGCACGAGCACGCCAGGATCAGACCATTAGCCAATAACACTTCAGACTGAAAAAAAATCACCAGCCAATGACGAAGCTCTGATTGAGATCTATAGGTCTCTGTGGGCCATGTCATCTCTTACCCCTCTCTACATCTATATATTCAAATGCTTTTATCAGTCTCGTCTCGACACTTTGGTCTCAATTTGAAGTCATTATGGCTTTTCAAATGAGTCTGATATGTCTTTGTTGGTTTTGAAAGCATGGGCGCGGATGTCTGATTTCTCCTTGAAACGTCTATCTGCCACATGCACCTAATGATTCTATGTGTGTGAAGTATCTGAAGGACTTCAGGTAAGTGCAAGTACATGGCTTTGTTTGGTCTGAAAAGAGCTTTAATGATGGCAAGCTGGTCAATGCGGTTTCAGGGTCACTGCTTAGAAATTATGTTTTAATAAAGAAATACAAGGTTACCATAGTTAAAGGTAAACCACCAAACAAATCAAATATCAGCTGAAATGGTACAAAAATTACCGCAATAAACTATTATTGTTAAAAATGTCGCCTTAAAAATTTAGAGAAATAAGAGGGAGGAATTTAGATAAAATAAGTTGACAGTAAAAATGTATCTTAAGCAAACTAAATAACATTAACAACTGATGTATCATAAACAAATATTTTAATGAAATAGGAAAAGCAAAAGACAAATTTGCTAAATTACTATTAAGAAAATGAAAATATAAAGGACTGTGATAAACACAATTTATAAATATATAAATATATATAAAAAAAAACTTAATTTAAAAGTTAGTTCAAAACAAAAGTACATGAATATTATTTATAGCTGCAAACTTGTTCAAAAACTAAAACTAAACAGAGAAAAGGTAAGACAAATGTTTTTTCAAAAACAATTCCTAATATTTCTAATAACTTTTTAATAATATACTAATAGACTATATTACACTCAGCTGAATTATGTCTTTCACAATAAGGGAACATGTTCTCAAAGCATATTGGATAAAAGAACTAAATATTGTTAACATTTTCTTTGTTTTATTGATGCTAATACCATGGTATTTTTATATTTCTTGGAGTACTGTTCAAATACGTGATTATATAAAAAGGTAATCAGTACAGTGGTATATATCAAAGTACCACGGTACCGCACCACAGCTGGAGTTTGCTCATCACCAATTCTATATAACAGGTATAATGCTTCCTATAAACTACATGAGTTAATAAAATCTAAAGTAGAAGTACATTTAAAAAACCCATGTGTTTATCTGTCTTTGACGCTGTACTGATGAAAGATTTGAGACGCATCGATTTCCATCATCTCATCTAAAGCAAGGCTGCATGTGTAGAAGCAGTGTAACACCTTCAACCGAGAACGATTATTCCAAAGAAACTACACACAGAGAGATATTGACAACAGCGATGAAGACATCCATAAGATATTCAGCACAACCACAAGTCAACATCCGGATCGTCCAAGTGTATGAAAGAACCTGGAACGTCCCGATTCACAAACGTCTCGACCCCACACCTGTAAAACAGACGTAGCAGACAACATCCTAGAAGAAAGAAGTCATTCCAGCTCTCTCCTGATCGGGACAGAAGGAAAGGCCCAAGGTTAAACTGCCTCTCACAATCCCTCCATCTCGCACCATAAAAGGTTAAAAATGCTGGAGACATGTTCATAAAAAAATTAACAGACTCATAAGATTAGAAGATGAGAAGAAAGGCATCGCCCGAAGCAAGTAAGCTCCACAGACGTACATCAAGCTGAATCTTTCAGGGGAAATTGGACCTGGCTTAAGAAGAGCCCGGGGAACACCTCTGCCTCTCCACTCGCTGAGTGTCATGAATCGATTCAAAGAAAACAGCATGTACCAGCATCACTTCATTTACGCTCGGGATGAAAAAGATACATACGGAGAGCCCGGAGCGGTTTTCCCCAGGCGGACATTTACGGTTTAATGGAACGCCGGTCGCTGAAACAACAATGTGGCCGGACGCCGCTCACATTGCACGCTGTATCCCATCAAATTATATGAGCACCATATGGCCGACGTTTGCATTAAAGAGGCCACGATTGAGAGATCACGAGAGGTATTTCCGTCCGTCATTGTGACACGCGGCTGACATCAAAGTGAACATTGTCAGCGTGGGTTAAGAGATTCAACTGTTTATGAGCACAAAGTAGTTAGCCGGGAAAAGTACGCAGTCTGCAAACCAAATGCAAAAATAATTCATTTCACAAATGCCCCAATCCCAGACTTCCATGAAAAGTTGTGATATATTACATAGAAGGATTTAAATGTCAATCAAGATGAATCTTCAAAATAACAGCTCTCGCTTTCATATTATATCAGACCAGATGCAAACATCTCCCATCATGCTGTTGAAGTCAACAGGAACTCAACACAGATCACAATGTAACATAATATACAGATAACACGCAAACTAAACGCCACAAAATGCCATTTTTGATTTTATTTTTAAGTATAATTAAAATGAACGAGATCTTTTGTTCTGAATGAAGTCACTCAAACCACGTTTGAAGACGGAGAAAATAAAAAAAAAAGTTATTTTGAAAAGTGACTCCATTTTACCGACAATCTTTAAATTTGTTCTTATTTTGTGTTTTATGTTCACTCAAAAAATACAAAAGTGTTCTCTTCTTGTTCAATAGAAACCTGTTTGAACCCGTTTACAGTTTAACAATGTTACTCACATTCTTCAAAATATCTTAACCTTTGTTCTTGTTTATGCTTCCTCAAACATTTCCATTTCGTTCATCTCTTGTTCATCCTCATGCCACTTGCCACTTGAGACCTGTTTGAAACCAAAGAAGATATTTCAAAAAATGTCTCTGTTTTACCAATGTTGCCAACATTCTTCCCAATGTCTTATTTGGAGTTCTTGGAAAAAAGAATGCTGTACTGGTTTAAGTAAGTTTTGCAAACCATAGCCTCCCATAGAACTACAAAAGACTATTAAAATCAATAGTGACCCAAAGCAGCTTCGTTACAAACTTTCATTATAATATCATCATTTGTTTTAGCACAACAAAGAAATGTATTCAGGTTTGTAACAACTGGAGGGTGAGCAACTGATGACGCAATGATATTTTGGAACCGTTCCTTTAAAACCTAATCAGATCTTTATGGCGTTTTGATGCCATCCATTTGTTACTGTACTCCTACAATATGACCACATGAAAATAAAATCAATCACACACAATTTACACTTTCAATTTTCCTCTCTCTCTGCCATTTAAATTGAGTAGAAGTATTTATAATTCATCAGGCAATGCAGATTTGATCCCATCAGGACAAATGACATGATAACCTACAAATCCTGTGCATGGATGAAATGGCCAATTATTAGTCATGATTTGTCACCCTGGAATTTTCCCATTTATCAGCCAGCACTACAGAAAGGAGACACTGCAGAAGCACATATTTGATCTGTCAAAAGTGGCTTTGTCGCTGCACTTTCGCATTATTCGACACGCACTCCTATATTCTCTTCTCAATCGATAATTATGTCCCGAAGGATGCCCCAGATCTCACAGACTCCAGTTTCACGACACAGACTGTTTTACACACACACAGTGCACGTCACACAGGAGGAAGAAGTTTAATCTCCGTATGAACTTGGAGCACGTTTCAATTAGCCAGCCGCGTGTGATCTTATCCCACATCATTCCTGATGGATACAATCACCATTTAGAGCCATTAGCAGTTAAACTCCGCGTTCAGCCGGTGTGCCATCGCCACATAATGAAGTCGTGTCGGGCACCTGGGAAAAAGATACGCTTGCAGTTAATTTGCCTGCTGCAAAAACAGAGCGGCCCCAAACTAAAAGCAATCTTCAGGAAACACCCGTCATTACTCTTAAAGAAAATAATCAGCGCTTTCTTTCAGTCTGATGAAACACTACCTGTGTAGAGAGGGATTAAAGGCACGTCTGCCTACACATTCTCACATAATGAAAGTGAATGGAGGGAGGCTGTCGAATGTGCAAAGTATTTTTAATGACAAATTGAATCACGGATTTAAATTAGTCCTGAATCTTAAAAAGCATTCTAGCTCCTTTGCTTAAAATCACCTATACGTACTCCACAATAAGGTTTTCCTTATTAACATTAGTTTCTATTTATTAAATGTCATTTCAAACCTGCATGACAATCTTTCTTCCGCAAAAGACAAAAGAAGCTATTTTGAAGAATGTTTGAAACTGGCGCACATTCACCTGCATTGGTTTTGCGTCCATACAATAGAAGTAAACGAGTAACACTGCTGTTCGGTTATCAACTTTCTTGTTACACAAACTCAAAACACAACATAAATAACAAACCTCCGTAATATATGTTTCGATACAAGAGATCATACACACATAGACCGGTTTCTATGTTTGGGTTATGATGATGTTCTACGACAAAATGCATTAAAAGACTTTATTACTAAACCATCCCTGCATCCCGGAAACATTGAGTGGGTGGACCAGCTGTCAATCCTGGTGCTAAGTGGACTTAATTTATTCTGCCAACGACCAGAAGATGTGTTATCTGTGAGCAATATTGATCAAACCGAGTCTCGAGACGACTTAACTGTGCCAGGAATGTTTAAGTACTCCAAGTTTTAGAAACCCTCACCACCGTACTCTTCACGAACTCATGAGAGCCAAGTCCCAGTAGCAAGTGCTTGCGAAAACCAACCGCGCACCTTAAATAGCAATTGAAAAGGTTTTGTAATGCCTAACAAAACTAAAAGCTTAAATACACGCTGCTCTTTTCTTTCCATCACAACCAATGGTGTCGTTGCTAAGCGCCGATTCTTGAACTCGATTGCTGTTGTCAGCTGGAAAACAAACTTCCCAGCGTGTACACACATAAATATGAATTAAGCAGCCGCCCTCACCAAATTCTTTGTCAATCTCGGCTTATGACGTTGGCGGAGAGGTGCCAGAGGAGGAGAAAGGCACAGTCTGCAAATTTCGACACGCAATCTGTTCACCGGGAGGCGGAATCGGGAAGAGATATTTGCCTCTCAAATCCTCCCTCTGAGCTCACGTCAAAGCCATCCAAACTGATTGCTCGCCTTTCACATCTGAATGGAATGAAGTGCAACAAAACACGGCGCGCGCTTGGCACAGATGGTGCTCAGACTGAAAAGAGGCACTGAAAAATGGAACCGGAAGACGTGAATAGAAAAGCCCTCTGACTGAGAGAGTATTTAAGAAGCGGACGCAGAGAGGTGCGTGTTAACAGAAAAGCTCTCGGCAGAGAACCACGGCTTTGTGTCCGAACCTGATATACCACCGCGAGAACAAGCTTGGGTTCTTGATGGGTTTGTCCAGGAGAATAAAAATGAAAGGGCTTCGGAGAACTCATAAGCTGTTTGACTTGAAGAAATTAGTCAACAGGAGATCATCTCTGGAATCCAAATGCCAAAAGGCCGAAAGACAATGAAAAGAAAATGAGTATATAAAACATGAATGCTTGTTTTTCACGAATTTTTTTTACACCAAAATATGGTTTAAAAAAATGAGGCTAATGAATAATGAAATTTCATCCGTGTGTAAAGGGCTCAACTATCCCATGTAATGTCCATCATCCCATCACATCCTGTCTATGTAGGTGGTTCATAAGCTTCATGAGTTTCAACAAGGACCAGATTCAGGTCAACGGTCTGTTGGAGCGAGAGCTGAAGGACAGTGCCAGAGCGATCGAGAGTCTTTCAGCGCCTGCAGCCGGGCGCTGTGTTGGAATGCAGACCTGCAGGAAGTCTTCTCAGCGTGATGGTTTCTCCAGCTGCCTGGCGAAGATCGAGGCGATGTGTAGCGCCTGTTGAACCCCAGCAGGCAACTTTTACAGCCCCCTGGTTCACCTTATGCCCCATTAACCGAGGAAAGGGAAGAATGCAGGCGTGCGTATTTCTGGTACAAACATTCCAGCACATCCACCGCTGTGCTCAGGACCTCACAGCCCATTCGGCCCTCACATACCTGGGTAAAATGGCTGACTAGGGCCATAAAATGAGCAGCACAGCATCTTACAAACTTTAAAAAGAGACCTGAGAGATGGACGAGAATACCTGGATACAGAATCAGTTTAGAAATAAAGTACAATGCTTGTAGAAAGACCTACAATACTTATTGATGTTCAAGATTAGTATTTGTATATGTTATGTAGTTATAAATGAATAAAAGAATATAAAATGAATTATTATATATCCATACTCTTTATGTAAGACAAAAGTGCACTACACATACACACAAACAAATTTAAATAAGTGTATGTATCTAATTGTTCTGATATAGTTTTAGTTCTGATATGTCATTTCACTTCTCTTATTAAATACACATGAATTAACTTAAATTGAATTTATACATTTATCATATTTAAAACTACTAAAGAAATATGTGGGCTACTATAAGTGCATATATGTCACAAATTTTATACATTTAAGGAATAGTTCCATCCAAAATAAAAATGTTTCATCATCTTCTCACACTTTTTTAATTTCAAACCTGACTTTTGTTTAGATATTCAAAAAAAATAATGGTAAAGGAAAACCAATTTTTCCTATTGACTTAATTTATTTTGTGTAAATAGAAATTTATGGAGATCAACAGATCTTTCTTACCACCATTCTTCAAAATATCTTCTTCAGTGTTCTTCAGAGAAAAGACAGTGAAGCCAGTTTAAAATATTTTAGAGGGTTACGATTTTAGTTCCCCCACCCAAAACTGCATCCAGTGCTTTATAAGACCGCCCAATTTTTTATGGAGCCTCTATCACCTGCAACACGTTAGCTTCAAAACCAAGTTCATATTGTCGTGTCCAGGAGGACGAGAGAACAGATGAAGCAGAACTCTTCCAAATCCTGCCGCAGCGAGACCACAGAGAACTCTGACCCACTTTACTATCAGCAATATCTGCCAATCCCTCCAGCAATTAAGACGAACCACAAGCATCACGGATGACAGACGGACCCGAGTCTCATACTCAACAGACACACATATTGATTTCATCACCTGAACTGAGACCAAGCACTCCTGAAATGGGCAAAGAGGGAAATAAAAAAGTTTTCAACTGCTTTTAAAAGCGAAATTCAGTGTTTTAATGATAGAGTAGTTCTGCAGACAGATTCATTTAAAGGAATAATCAAAGTTTGATAGTTCAGTTTCACCCCAATTGAAGGCTTTTTTGCTATGATGTTTTAAAAGCAATTTACAATTATTTAAATGGTTAAATAACTATCAAATGGATAAACACGTATCACACTATAATCAGAAAAACAAAAATGTTTCTAAATATATTTTTCATTTAAAGGGAGAGTTTTAAGAGATCATAAGTATAAATTTCTTTATTATGATGAACACGGAGAAAGATATTTTGGAAAATGCTTTTAACCAAACAATTCTTGGACCCAATTGACCAGTCATTTTTACAATAGTAGTCAACTGGGCCCAAAAACTGTTCACAAGCATTCTACCAAATATCTTCCCAATCAAACTAAGAAATGCACAGATTTGGAATAACTAGAGAGCGAGTAATTCATGTCACAATTTTTATTGTTGGGTGAACCATCCTTTTGAATGACCGCCCATGGCTCTTGTCTAGCTTATCTCTTCTAAGAAACTTCTGAATTCACTTTTGTGAAACGCCACGTTTTACAGTCCCAGAGGATGAATAGCTTATATTGTAAAAACCCCTCATTTGTGAGTCACTCTGGATAAAAGCATCTGCTAAATGAATATATGTAAATGTGAAAAGCTGTCTGTGCAGATTTTCCGGCAACCTTCCACTGACCTCTCCCGCAGAAGAACATCAGATGAATTCTGCTGCTCATTAGATGAATTCTGCTTTGCTCTGGCTACCGGCAGCTCTCTAGTCCTTCCAATCTGATTTGATGGATGATATTGTCATCCATCAAAACCCAAAACCACTCCGCACAAGTACATTTCCTTTCCATTGTTGTACATGTCCATCAGCAGATGTCAGGAGGTCTGGGCGGGGGTCAGGCACAGTACAAATGTCCGGGAACAGTCGAGAGCTTTTGGGACTTGCTCGAGAATTGCTGTAGCATTTAGAACACGTCGAGTCGTTATTGTTGGACAGAAAAAAGAGAATTTTTCTACTGTTTGTAATTTTTTTGGTCTGCGTGAAACAACCAAACAATCATACACTGCAGGAATGCTCAATTTTTTTTATATATTTTTTAGCAATTTTGTCTTGTTTTTAAGTACAAATATCTAAAACTTCTAAAATTAAGACACATTAACTTTGCCAGGAAAGCCACGCAATATATTTTGTCTTGTTTAAGGAAAGAAAATGTATATATAAACGAGCTAAATAACCTGATAATGGGGCGAAAAATAACGTTAGTTTTACTTTTTCTTAAGTACCCAATTTTAGGTTATTTTCTCACCCCATTGGAAGATTACTTTTCTTGTTTTAAAAATAAATTTACTTGAGTCTTAAATTCTATTTCCTTAAACAAGAAAGTTTTAGATATTTATACTAAAACAAAACAAAAATGTTTAATTAGAAATGCTTTTTGTAATGTACCGTATCCCATAATGCCATGCATTCCAATACACTAGGAGGAGATAGTTTACCCAAAAATAAAAAATCTGCAATTTTTTACTCACGTTGTAGTGGTTTCAAATCTGTATACATTTCTTTGTTATGATGAAAACAAAAAGACATTTGGGAGAAGGTTGGTAACCGAACAATAATGGCGCCCAATCATACCTTTTGTATGGAAGGAAACCAAACATGTGAATAGGTGTTAGAAACCAACATTTTAAAAAATATCTTCCATGACTCTTTCTTCTGCATACTAAAAAGTATGACACGACATCAGGGTGAGTAAATGATTACAGAAGATCATTAAGACGATCATTACCTGACCAGAATGCCAAGAGTTGTATTAAAACTGCAAAATAACATTATTTATTTATCTTACTAACCAGACCAGACCCCTGTCGCTGAATTAAACGTGGAACCTCAGGAGATGATGAGACATCTAACAAAGTGCACAAAACCAGCGAACTGATTATCATAAAATAAGTATTCAGCGTACCGTCTTTTCTGCATAGTTTGCACTATGTAGCCATTTCGTAATGAACACAGCCTATTACTCTGTCTAACATGTCCATTTAAAAAAAAAAAACATCCCACCATTATCAATCCTTTTCATTTCTACGTTATTTAATTCAGTCCCACGCGCTGACCGATGGCCCATGCTTCTGTATTGAACACTAGAAGAGAGACAAGGCTATTGACATCAACACCGAGACAATAAAAACACTGAATCAGGTTATAGGAAATCTCATAAACCTTTGCTGAAGGTCAGCCATCGTGTATCTTAATGAGATGACGCTCTGTCTTATGAAACCGAGTTTGGAGAGGCCGTGGCACAATGCTGAATGTGTTGACTTCATCCAACTCCATCAAGCTGTACTCAAAGGGCAGATTTTTATAAAGCGCAGCAATTCCTCTAATGGCTTTTATGGGAAGACGGACCAGGAAGGGGGGCTTGGCGATGTACTGAGCCCCACATCATCAGACTGAATAAGGTCAAACTTAAAGCACCCCATGGAAAAGCTAAATGATGGACACGGATTATGTATCGACGTGTGGCGTCCAAGTAGTGATCTTTGTGTAGTCATACGGTCATAAGGCTTGTCGTGTTTGAACTCGAATGATCAAACTCATCTGTCATGAGTTAACTGTTGGTAAACACATTTTTGCACTACAAGTCAATAGCAATTGGGTGAATGCATCAGCCATAAATATTTCATGAAAACCAGTCATTTACGAAGCTTGCATGACGGTTGGAAAGCTGTCTTAAAGTGACAGTTCAGCCCAAAATGAAAATGCATTCACCTGTCAGAACGCAAAAGAAGATATTTTGAAGTATGTTGATTATTTGCCCCGTTAACTAGCTATTAAATACATCAAACGATTGGGTGCCACTCTGTCTACCAACATTCTTCAAACTATCTTCTTTTGTGTTCTTGCAAAAGAAAAAAAGCCATACAGGTTTGAGGGCGAGTAATACTAACAGAACTCTAATCTTTTGGTGAAGGTAGATTACACAGTGAACCCGGTTTCAGAACCAAAGAATGGATTCCGGCCACGTACATACAAACATCTCTCCACCTATAGAGCGCGCTCAGCATCTGTTCGACACATGTAGCTGACCTATAAATCTCTCTGGAATCCTTTTAATAGCAGCCCACAAACCAGCTAATGGATCTGAAAAACACTCGCAAGAACCATCAAAACAAACACAAAGTCCAACCTCTCAACCTTCGACCATACCTTAAATGTCATGGGATTTTCTGTAAAGCCCTTCTGAACGCCACACGGTATCTAAACGAAAGCACTCTTCATTGACACCGGACACCTATGTTATTATGTTAATGTTTATGGTTTATGAAATGATACACAGGAACTGACACAAGCAAATGTATCAATATACATATTCATAATTCGCCAACACAGTTATGAATCATTCGGAATCTGAATTTTTATGAACGTGTCAAGAAGGGCATGGACGGCTTTTTTGAGTACTGTTGAATTCTTGTCTTAACACCGTGTTGTGGAGGTGGTTACCGGCACCATTCTGAGGATTTTTACAATGCCTGTCACACAATAGAAAAGGTGATATAATCCACACACCCAACAAACTGCATTTTTCCGTTATATAATGAAAACACATCCGTTGTAAATGGTAGGCTGTTTTGCGATACATAATCATTTTGAGATGCACTGTGTTCTACACAAGCGTTGAAAAATGCACACATCCCGAAGCTCTAACCCGAGACCATAAGCGTGACATTTTAATTTCTACTATGAATATAAATAAAGCAAGTACATTTTATTTATAGATATAACACTCATATTAATATGCATACGTCCAATTATACGCTTTCAGCATAAAGGGCATCCGTTTTAATTCCCCCGTTGTCAACAGCTTTGAAATCTTCCTACAATAGAATATAACAATAAAATAGGATAGAATAATGAAGAAGTTTTCGACAACTTAGATATTGTGCGCATGCCTATGGCCAAGTTTAAAGCCTCCAGCAACTCAACTTTTTATGGCTCCTCACTTTATGTTTTACTCCAAGTTTATAACTAACTATTTACTCACTTTTATGCGTGTGCACATTTATTCAATGCCAAGGGGTTGTAGGTTAGCTTCTAGATGACCCATTTTGGTCAAATGCATATTGAAAATGCACTGCACAAGATTTTTTAGATGCGTGTAACAATACATTGAAGTATCGCAATATGAAAACATTAAAGTAATTCCAAAAACAATAAATAAATGTATCATCCTTCGCTCAACCTATTGACATTTCAAACCTGTATATGTTTCTTTTTTCTGAAAACCAAAAGAGAAGATATTTTAAAAAATATTGGAAACTAACACCCATTTACTTTGCTGAACAAAGCCTTTCAAAAGTTTAGTGAAACTATTTGTTCACATCTCTAGCAAAACTTTAAGCAACTTCAAAGTAGCTATTAGCCGGTTTAATGTAGTTTTTAGCAAACTCGCTGTAATTGAAATCTAATCATTAGCAAGAAAGAGAAAAGTTTAATGTAGGACAATGATGCAAACATTTAGGCGGCTTAACCCCACACGCTGTGATAAACCAGTAAACGCTTTAAATCTGATCCAAAGTCAACAGCAGACGGTGTCGAGGATCAACGTGTTGAAGGCTCGCACAAATTCCAAACATTAGACCATATTCTGTCAGGTTAAATATGAGAGAAAGCGTGTGACTGACAGGACGGCAGAGGCCGAAACAGGACCGATTAACTGCCGGATAAGAGTGTGTCAGGCCCGATGTTACCTGTCAACGGTCAGCCCTGTCTCACTCGTTCTCCAAAGGCACTGATGGGCCAAAGGTTTCGCTCTCCTTCGGACTGCTATGACACGTTGGAACATTTCTCGGCGTGGGGAGACAATAAAAGTTCTCCATCTTAATCTCGGTTGATGGAGTCTTCTCGCTCTCTCTGTACAGCGTTAGCTTGAATTCGCAGAGTGCTTGATTATGTTATTATGGAAATGCGAAAACGGCGGTCCACGTTTGGTTCAAATGTCATGATATGTCACAGCTGCTTCAAAAGGCTCGCTGTGACCCACTTCAGTTAATAAGATTACATGCCGGTGGAATTAATGAACAACTGAAAGCACGCAAACACGAGAAATTCTCAAGCACGCTTAAACACACTCGAAACACACAGACGCGCCGGCGATGCTCACAAACGCAGGACGGTGCTCAACACATACCGATTGGAGTGTCGCTGTCTTGTCAAGTCCGTAAGCGATAGCTTAACAAATATGAAAATTGTGTTATGATTTACCCGCTCTGGTCATTTCAAACCGGCATTATGTTCTTTCTTCCAAAGAACACAAAAGAAGATATTTTGAGGGAGGGATCCATGTCTATCGTGTGGACACAAAACCAAGGCAAGTAAATGAGTGCCTGTTGCCAACATTCTTCAGAATATCTTCATTTGTGTTCTGCAGATGAAACAAATCATACAGTTTAGAAATCACAAAAGCGCGAGTAACAAAAGGGAACAAGTTACACTAATCTCATCAGTCCACAAAACCTATCTTCAGATATTCTTGGCTCATTCTTTACATTTTGACCTATGTGTCTTGTTCAGTGGTGGTCAGGTTTCTGCCTTTCTTGCTTTGGCCGTGTCTCTGAGAACTGAACACCTAATACTTCTTGACAGTCCGGGTACGTTGCAGTTGTGGAATATGCCAGCACTGGAGGAAAATGGGTTCCTTGTAGCTTCATGTTTGATTCTTCTCAAAATCTTTGGTGGTTAATTTGCGTCTCTACTTCTCACCACGGTTCTCTCTTTTTTGCCCATGTTACACAAGGAGAATAAACTGCCTAATTATAATGCACACCTTGATATAGGGTCCTTAGGTTACACCCTCCCTCCTTACGCAAATACCCATCACCTGATATGCATTAAATCCTATAAGCATTCAGGTTGATCTAGCCTGAAGTGGGACATTATGGATAAAATGATGGTCTGGTTAAAATAATCACTAGCCTAATAATTGTGCACACAGTGAAATTTGATCCTGTATGTCGTTCTACGCACATGATGGTGTGAGCTTCGCACCCATGTCACATAATGACTGCGTTTGCGTGGCTACTCCCGGCAGATCTGGGGATACTGTGTTTCACGAAGGACACAAACTTTTGCTTGGTCATCCATAAAACAGGAGATGAAGGGCTCGGCTTAGCCGATCAATGACAGCACAGGTGACACAGTCTGTGAAGTCGCGGAACGCTGTGACATTTAGAAAGGAAACGGTAACATTCTCTGCAGAGCTCCTGAGAGTCAGGCCATCCATCAGTGCTGAGTTTGTACTCTCGCTTTGCTCCATTACACCAGCATTTCTCCTCTTAAAAAATCTCATTTGACCTTAATTACTTAAGAGTACTTTCTTTGATTCAAAAATGAGATGAAATTCAACTCGTTTTATTCATCCTTGTGTCGTTTTTAACTGGTATTTTGAAACTTTTACCTCGGAAGGTCACATTTCATCCCAAAATTGTTTTAAAATTAAGCAGGTTTCCTTTCATAATTCTATTGCTATATAATATCATACGTTTTACAAGAGTTCTTCTCAGTTTACTTTATTTTTTAATAATTGTTTATTATTATACTAATATCTCTAAGTTGATAGTTCACACATAGATATGTAATGAATTACTCAACGTGTAGTTGTTCTGAATTTTTCGTTTTGATTAACATGAAAAAACATAATCGGCCGATATCTTAAGCAATTCTTCAAACCATAAACCGTTCTTGGACCCCAAGGACAACCATAGTTGAAAAAAAATTAAGACAAAATTACTGCAAATGTTTTTTGTCCAACATTCAACAAAATATCTAATTTTGTGTTCAACAGAAGATAAAAATATAAAGTAACGTTTCCTACTATAGTAGGCGATGAGGTTTAACAAATGTTTGGCTATAAGCTCTCTTCGAAATATCTTCATCTGTGTTCATTAGAACAAAGAAATGTATTCAAATTTAAAACAACTTTAAGGTCAGATGAGGGGATTTTTATTTTATGCCTTAAATCCTCATTTCCAATGCAATAAATAAAAAAGACTTTATTATATACTTTATTATATTATATTTATTATATATTATATACAGTGAAGACACAATTATTTGAATCCTGTTGAATTTGTATGTCCGTCCACTTACAATAAAATGATCAATCTATAATTCTAATGGGAGGTTTATTTTAACAGTGAGAGACAGAATATCAAAAAACGCATGTCAAAAAAACCGATTTGCATTCTAATGAGTGAAATAAGTATTTGATCCCCTATCAATCAGCAGGATTTCTGGCAACCAGGTGTCTCTTATACAGATAACAAGCTGAGATAAGAAGCTGTCTTTAAAGGGGGTGCTGCTAATCACAATTTATTACCTGTATAAAGACACCAGTCTTTCCCAAGTACTAAGTCTTGTATTGCGAAGGGGTTGAATACTGATTTTACTTATTAGAAATAATGAAAGAAGTTCATAACTTTTTGATACAGTGATGAAAATTGAGGAAGGCACTTGGGTTACATTATTTCTATAAAACAGATTTATGTAAAAGTATGTTCGTCTTTTTTATTTCTCAAAATTTTATATTTGCCCTGGATCAAGCAAACTTGATTAAGTTCCCACTTTTGTGACTGTCTGATCATATACATTTGGCATTTGGACACAATATGAATTTATGTATTTTCTAAACTTTTGGATGGTACTTATGCTAAAGCAGATTCCTAATGTCCCTTCAACAGTTCTGGTTCCGTTCCTGCTATCCGTTGCCTGCGTGCAGCTTGTTCACATGCATTAGGCTCAATGACCCGCTTTAAATGACATGTTATAACCCCTGCTGTGCCGAAGTCCCCAGGGGTCTGACATCACCGCACACTGATACACACTGATAACCCCGACTGTGTCCAACGCGTCTTAATCAGGGTGTGCCAAAGGCCGCAAGTTTCATGCAAATGTACGTGAAATGCAAAACCTAATAATTACAAGTGCAAAATTACGTGCACGCCTTTCATAACGGCCGTGATTATTAGCCAAAATCTTCACACTTTTTATCAGCGGGGAACTTCATTTTGACATCCCGAACGTAATGAAAGCAAAGGCGGGCCGGCGCACGACACCCCCTCCTGAGGCCGGCATAAAATTTACCATGGAAATCACATTAATGAGCCTCAAATTATTAAACTGTCGCCACAACAACATGGAGAATTCACAGGAGAAGTCAACGATTTCTGTGGAAGAACTTAAATTGGTCGCCTTACTTTTGTTCTATTATTGAACAGGAGCAAGAATATCACAACCTCTCGACTTTCTTTTTACTGATTAAAACACCCATCGATAAAAAGGGTTGTTAACCAAAAATTAAATCTTCAAGACTCAAGCGAGTGGGTTTTCGATAACACCATCTACGCATATTATACATTCCCAGAATAGGGCATTTTTAATACAAGGTTAATAATTGGGCCGGCAGTATACGCGGCACAATCTTCAACCTTGGCACATACACATTTGAGCTGGGGTCAAAGATGGTCCCTGCGTACCAATGAAAAAAGCCTCACATCCCATTAGCCAGAACTCTCAGTGGGGTAACCCAATTAAATCAAGTCCATTTAATCAGAGCGGGACACGGGCTGAGGAGGCGTGGCCTTCCTGGCTGTCTATTCGTGTGTTATCCCACCTCCTAATGACCAGCCCCTGCGTGTGGACAACCAGTAATTGCAACATGATGGAATTCCACTGCTGGGAATTGAGGAAGTGTTTCTAATCAATCAGCCTCTTAGATCTGGATCTCTTACAGGTCTAGCACTGGATTTGATTTAAGATAGCTCTTCGGCGCCGTAAATTAAAAGTATACTGAAACAAGGCGATATCATGTGAAGGGCTAGAAACAGATTAAAGGTTTTAACTGAATTTCAAAATGTGTGGAAGAGAGATGCAATATTTAACTCCGTCTAATATTATATAATGGCAGATTACTTTACTTTCACATGTCCCCTACGTCCGTCATGACACTTGCAAATCTTACGGCCTTTACGTACATTTCATACATACCTAATCTTACGTAGAACCGTACAAACCTTACGAACCTTATGTACATCTCAAACCTTATCTATCTTACATACATAAGAAACCTTACGAACCTTTACGAACCTTACATGCGATCCTTACCAACCTGGCAATGAATCTTTACCTGTATAATGAATCTTACATCAAACCTTACAAATCATATGTTAATCCTTATGAACTTAACATACATAGCGACCCTTACGTACTTATTACTTTAATAAAATCACCATAGCAAGTCAGGAGATTTTATGTATTTACCAAAAGAGTACAGATTGCGGCTTTTAAATTGTAATTTTCTTTACTGTCTGTATTTATGTCATTCACACATTTCGAAACAAATTGCCTATATGAACATTATTGCATGAACCGAAAGAAAGACCAAAATTTTCTGAAAACCAAAAACTGATGAAATTATATGAAATATCCTCTATGCTCTTTTTGGTCAAAAATGTTCAAATTACAGTAAAAAAGAAGAAAACAATCACATGGTCAAGACCGTCTCAGCTTAATACAAAAGGAACACAATATAGCACAGCTGTACACCGACTGCAATAAATGAGCTAACTGATGTATCTTTTTTGACAGGCTCGCGGGTGTAAAGATATAAAACAGGATCTTTTGAGATATTGCGGTACCTCGGCTCTGTGCTGGATGATGATGCTCATCACAGACTAATGAGATCTTTGGAGTATAGTCAGGTGTGCCTGCAAAAACAAAAGAGAAGGATTGGTAAATATAGAGGGCGAGGGAGGGAGAGAGAGAGAGAAAAAAGAGAGAGACCGACCGAGAGAGTTTTCCTTACTTCAAGTGTTAAACTTAATGTGCATATTATGGTTACACAACGGATATGAATGATGAACACAAATATTACTATTAACATTCATAATCAACATCCAGGCTTACATTTATCACCTTAGCAACCACCTAGCAATACCTTAGTAACCATTCAGGAGAGCATCAGTCAAAATGTAGATCTGCCCAACTAATGTATTGTTATTTATTAATGGAATGCAAAAGATAAACATGAGGTCTAGCGCCATGGCAACACAATGCATAACGTCAAATGGTTCCCTCGAGTAAATTACGAGTACACTAATCAAACATCTCAAAATACACAAACAGTACATCGGAATCCACACCATCTGCCAACACCATCCCTTAACACAAAACAACCTGTGCTGTTAAAAATCAAGCCTTGCTGGAAAAAGACACCAGGGATTACTGATTTCAGTTCTGTACATCACAAAGGGCAACTTCTAAAGTCAATAAAACTATTTAATTTGTTTTTTATTGACTTCATTTAATCAAAGTACATTGTTAATTATGGAAAAATACAGTAAATAGAAAAGAAACCCATGTCATGCCTATGTGCCAACTTTTTGTTCCAAACATCAAACACTGTTATGCATAAATATAAAACTTGTGTGTGTGCGCGAGGTTGTACATTAAACCAAACCAACAAAATATATTATTACAAAATGAATGATAATAAACTCATAAATAATATTGTGACTTTATTCCAAAAAAGGTAAAAAGAAAGAAAGGAAGGAAGGAAGGAAGGATGTAGGGAGGGAGGAAAGAAAGAAAGAAAGAAAGAAAGAAAGAAACAATAAACAATAAACAAAAGAAATATAAAGAAAAAGAGAAAAAACAAGAGGGAGGGATGGAAGGAAAGAGGGAAGGAGAGAGGGAAGTAAAGAAGAAAGGAGAGAGGGAAGGAAACAGGGAAGGAGAGAGGGAAGTAAAGAAGAAAGGAGAGAGAAGAAAGGAGAAAGGAGAGAGGGAAGTAAAGAAGAAAGGATAGAGGGAAGGAAGGAAGGAAGGAAGGAAGTATGGAAGTAAGGAAGGAAAGAAGTAAGGAAAGAGGGAAGGAAAGAAAGAAGTAAGGAAAGAGGGAAAGAAAGAAGTATGGAAAGAGGGAAGGAAAGAAGTAAGGAAGGAAGTAAGGAAGTAAGGAAGTAAGTAAGGAAGTAAGGAAGTAAGGAAGTAAGGAAGGAAGTAAGGAAGTAAGGAAGTAAGGAAGGAAGTTCTTCATACTGCTGTATGAACTATTCCTAAAATATTGCTACTATCCTGCCTGCGTGACTTTGTACAAACATGCTACACCTCCTTCATTAAATGATGCATGGCTTCAAACAAAGATGCATCTGAACTGTATCGAAGGTAAAAGAAGACTTTCCAGCCCTGTGAACAAACACCATGACCTCATCACTCCTTTCAAACGACTCAAAAAGTGCCACGTTCCAAAAAGACGTTTTTCCCGGCAGCGATGAGCAGACCTCTTCTAATGGAGTACCTACGTCAAATTTCGCTCGGGAATATAAAATATCCTTCGCTTCTCGGCCCTCATTCGGAAGGCACGCGGCGCAATCAACTGACAAAGCCGTCTAGATGAAGTCATGACACAGTAAATCAAGTGAAATTCAAGCGAATTTCAGCCTTTTACTGAGACACAAAAAGAACAGGGCCAAAACACTGATAGGGAGTAATAATCCTTTCTTTCCCCGATTATATAAACTTAATAGGATTCTGAATGCAATCACTGTCTAACCTAATGCTTTTAGAGACGGAGGAGAATCTCATCAGATCGCGTCTGGACGGAACGATTCCCAAGTCTCTGCTTTTCTCTTCGCTCATCTTGCACATTTCACGACCCCTTCATCTCAGCTGGCGTATTTAGATGCGTGTTTACTTTGTCCTGAAATGAGAAATGTTCTGCCATTATATCAAACAAGAGCGTTCGCTTCCCGTCGGTTTCGGCTTAGCTGGATCTCGACGTTTCGGCTCCCGGCCTTCATTTGCACTTTGTCAGGGACACAGACATTTTATGTTGGGGCGCTGGGGAATGAAATTAATAAAGAAAATGCATGGTAGATTATCTTCAATTATGAATACTGCAGAACAGGAGTATTAAAAAAAGTGATTCAATGTATCCTCTGCTGTGCTGAATTGAAACGGATTTGTTGGCACGCAGAGAGAAACAAATGTGATGGAATTAAAGATAACATCTATAGGACAGCTTGGGATGCATTTATTTTTTAAAGCAAGGGACTTTGCATTTGAAGATTAAATATTTTGACAAAGTTCACATTAAGAAGATTATATAGATAAAAGTCTCTCACCAAAAACATCCAACAACTTTAAAGACAATCCTTCTACACTTCAGCATCCATAGAGATAAAGCGACCAAAAAGCCAAGAGGTTTTATAAGTGGTATTGTTTTTTGGTATTATGACTTTAACATGTTCACACTTTATTCCATGACATAAAACACGGCAGTAAGGACCCTCTCATGATTTTAAACCTCATTGTGTTAGAGTATTTACTCACCACGAATACTTTTCATAAAGTTTAAAATGATTTTTGAGGCTTGTTGGTGGTGTCGTATTGAGTGGGTTGGTAAAAAATATTTTGAGAAAACCAAACAACAAAGGAAAACATCATCTGAGAATAAAAAATTATAGGATTGTGGTCGACATTACCAACCAATCTTTCGGGTTGGCCTACAAAAATATATCATCCTACATCACCACTCCATTAGCCTCCAGATGTTTCGGTAAACCAAACGTTATTGGCTTTTTAAAAAGGGGGGAAGGGCCAGTCAATATGCCCCCGAAAGGCATTTAAAGACCCTTCAGTGAAAAATTATTCTACCCTGTGGTGCTATTAAATCCCTAACGCTGCAACATGTATAAATAGAATTCTTTTATTCTTTTTTGTAACCAAAGGATAGGAAACTGCCCCACGATCCATTTCATGAGCAATTCTCAATAAATTGTCTGGTTAGTAACCATAACAAGCATTTCTTTAAAGCCATTTTCAATGTATTAATTACTAGATCAGTCCCAACGGAACCATACTGGGATAAATGTTTTGTTCAGGGCCGCAGTCATAATCGAGTTCAATGGCATATTTTCCGTGGAATGAATCTGCAAACTAACCACAACAACTACCAGGTCACCGCACCGGCTGGAGTCGGACATTTGTGCTTAGAGTCTCTCCGACTGTGATTTTAAACCTCCATCTCTCAGTTTTTGTCCACCTGTCAACACATAGTCAAACCATAAATCATCTCTGTAATTATCAATTGATTAAAAAAGCTATCTGACAAAGAAACAGACTTACAGGCGTAATACATCAATTTTAATGACAATTCTTAATCCGAAAGACTTCGCCATCACCAGAGACCAATTACAAGTCATGAGATAGAGACAAACCATTAATAACAAGACTTGGACTGTATTGTCTGCCAATGGTTCATTTAAATTGACTGGCAATCCGCAAGAACGTTATCAGCGCACATTTACAACTCGTCGGAAATATCTGGACATTCATATTCAGGAAAATCCATGCGTTTAAATGTGAATAAATAATGACAGATGTTTTAATAACTTAAGGCTCTTAAAGTGATAGTTCACCCAAATATGAAAATGATCTCGTCACTTACCAAGCGTCTTGAACTTTCAACCATGTGTGACAACACAAAAGAAGATATTTCAGGGAATGTTGGTAATTGGCCGTGTCATTGGTTATGTGCTCATGCAGTCCAAAAAAATGGGTGCGACTGCTGTTCGGTTAACAACATTCTTCAAAATATCTTCTTTTTGTTCTGTGGAAGTAAGAAAGTCATAGATGTCAAGATTATGACAGAATTTTTTGTAAAAACCAATTAATTATATAAAGATACATTTGACATGAGACTCTTATTCTACGGTCTTATTGAAGTGAGAGTTGTGAACAGAGTGACGTGGATGAACGTGACTGGCCTGCAAAAACCTCAGACGTAAATCACACTGAACACCTCTGGGATGAATTGAAATGCCAACTTGTACCACACTTCATGACCCAGAGATGTTCCTCTGTCTGAATGGAAACAAATGCCCACAGCCGTGACCCGACATTTAGTGAAAAGCCTTCACAGATGACTTTATACTGTACATTCAGCGTCATATTTAATACCTAAACACTTAAGAAACTTAAGATAAAATCAAACAAAAGTGTTAAACTCCGTTTTAAATGTCCCACGAAAGAAGATAATTTGAGAAAAGTCAATGTAGGCAAATGTTCTTTAACTTTCTTTAAAATATCTTCTTTTGTGTTACAGAACATAAAAATACAAGTTCGAAACTATATGAAGATGAACAAATGGTTTTTGTTTCGGGTAACCTTTCCCTTTAACAAATCAGTGCTGAATTGGATGTGAGAATAACTTTTAAAAATGATAAATAAATGCGTGACTTAACAGTTTTAAAGGCCACTGTACATTTAATCTTGGATAACATTTTTATCTTTCAATGAAGCCCTTTGCTTCTTCTGCTTTTCTACATTTTTCTTTGGCTTCACACAGGGAAGAAAATTACATTTCTATCACATCTACCAGCACACGTTAAGAGTTCTGGTTCCTGCAGCCCAGTTCACCCAAACCGCAAAAAACCTTCATCCCACCGTTTTAATTCTTAAAGCATCTAATAACTGAATATTTCGCTCATTGTTTTGCATTTATGTGGTGTTCCCGCTGGCCACGTTTCTAAATCAAGACCGCAACGTATGATTTTCCAAACAGCTTTATTTAAATCTAGCATGACGACGGTGGAACCACCAAATCGAGGTCTTTACCCAAATCATCTCACTTTATCCAATTCTGTTTCTCTCCAACTGCGCTTCTATTTCTCCCCGAACTACGGTTCTGAGGCACAGATTGTTTTTGACAATCCCACATTCATCATCAGCATTAATACTGCGGCACATAATTTGCTCGCTACTGAAGAAAATCAGAGCCAAGTGCCGTGATGAAATTATTCAATTGTGAAAAGCATCATAAATCCTAGTTGCAAACAGGAACAAAGCGACTAATCTCGATGCAAAGCACCACAAGCCAGACAAAACGCCGCTGGAGGCTGGACTCCGTCTCCCAGCATGCACCGCGGCATGAATTAATCTAGCAACTTTGCATCAAGCAACTCGTTTCATATTAACTAATGTGACATTAAGCATTCGGATGTGTCAAGCAAAGGAAAGATTAAGCACCTGTTCTCTTAAAGTGACCGTTCACCCAAAATTGAGGGTCATTTACTCACCCTCATGCCATGACTTTTTTCTGCAGAACACAAAAAGATATTTTGAAGAAAGTTGGTAACCGAATATCTACAGCCCCCCCCCCGTCAGTTTGTTTTCAATGGAAATGAAAATCCGTTGTTCGTTTACCAACATAATTCAAAATATCTTCATTTGTGTTCTGAAAAAAGAAACTTTTGCAAGTTTGAAATAAAAGGAGCGTGAATAAATAATGACACAAACTCTTTTTGGGGTGAACTGTCCCTTTAATATAACATTTTTGTTGTCTTTTAAATGTCCCCGTCCTTGCTCCCGGTTCATTTTTCAGCATTTTCTCATCTACTCGATTCATTTCAAAAGTGGAAAAACCCATTCGGAGTGGCGCCGCGTAACACCAACTAAAGTTTCTAGTCCAACGGGTCGAGCGGATACTTAATCCGTGCCGCACGCTTCAGTTGGAGCGTTTTGCTTCCTGTATGCTTCATAACTAAATAAAACTTGCTGCTCGATGATAAGGAAGGATTAATGGGGGAAAAATCAAGTTTGGCACGCAGATGCGAGGGATTTTCTAAAATAAACATATTTAATATTTATCTCTCGTTCTGTTTTCGGTTAGGTGCCAGGGATTATTGGCAAGCGTGTGTGAGGTGGCCGGCCTCTGAGCCCAAAACCGGTCGGCATACACTTCAGTTTCAGTGTGGTCAATAAAAAGTTGTGTTTTTAATGAAGCGACGGTTTTAATTATGAAAAATACAACCTGAATCATCTTTCCACCTAAAATAAACCTCTGCACTCCCGCTTAACTTAAAGAAGAAAGCGAGAGCCTGAAGCAAAGGGTTCCCACGTCGGATAAAACGGATATCAGAGAGATGAATATGATTATATCCTTTCTGAGGTGAGCTGATTGCGTTTGATGAATGCAATGAAGCAAGTTTAAGGACATGTCTGTAGCTATACAGTTAAGATTCGCTCCTATAATCATTTCCCATGATGATTAAATCCAAACCAGATACTGAGACACATTAGTGCTCAGAAGCGATGACGTGGAAAGACATTTACATGGCATTTAGAAGACAACCATACTTCAAAATCATCATCATTTGCTCACTGTCACCTTAACCCCGGCATGACAAATTCAGCGCAAGAGGTCTTTATCGTTGAAATGAAATCTTACAAGAAAAGTTGATGTAAACAATTCACTTCTTAAATCAAGACACTTGTACATGTCAAAGAGAGTGACCTGAGATGGTTTGAGAAAGAAAATGTATAAATAAAGAACATTTATCCATAAAACAAGCTAAATAATCTGCCAATGGGGTGAGAATATAAACTTGTATTTAGTTTTACTATTTCTTAAGTACATAATTAAGTTTATTTCTCTAACCCCATTGGCAGATAATCATATATTCTTTCCAAAAACAAGACAAAATATCTTGGGTTACTTTTCTTGCCAAGTAAATGTGTCTTGATTTAAGAGGTTTTGGATATTTGTACTAAGAATGCATTTTTGCAGTGTGCAAATATTTTCTTATGAGCAAAACTGAATTCAAAATTATTTTTCTTACCTCAATGTCAGGTTTTCTTTGTTGTTTTAAACCTTAACTTATAAATCAAGACACGATATCTTTGTCTTGTTCCTTGTCAAGTAGATATATCTGAATCGAATATGTTTTTCTACTAAAAACTGACAAAAATTGTCAGTGAGAAATTAATTTTTCGTAGTGAAGTCAAAGAAAGCTGTTATGGTACACTGTGAGATCTGATTTATAGAAGATATTTTTCAGTAAAAGTAAAATTATTTTTTGTTTCATTTGGCATTTTTAGAGTAAGTTTAATGTTAAATTATTTGCTTGAAAAAGGTCGGACTACATATAAGATTCTTTTTCTAACTCCACTGTCAGATTTATGTTTGTTATAAACCTAAACTCAAAAAACGAGACAAAAAATGTCACATATCTTGAGAAATCTTGATATATCAAAAGAAATCTTGATTTAAAATTTCTTTTACATATTTTGATTAAAAACAAGACATGCTTGATGAGAAATGCTCAACAATGCTTAGTGAGAACTTTCAACACAACTGTTTTTGTGTAAGATCCAAGGTTGTGGAAAATGTCAGTAAATGTGAACATATTTTATGGTCTACTTTGCATTTTTAGAGCTCAACTGTGCGTTTGAAAAAATTATTTGGAAGGAATAACTTAAGTCTGCCACAGAAGGGTGAAAAGCACACAGACTTGAAGTGACATTTGAGCACAAACATGAAACTTTAATTAAACTTTTTATTACTACTTCGGTACTCAAACGTTTCGTTCGCTTCATCTTGAAATATTTGTTCACTCAGCTCAGTGCAATGCATTCTTGAATTGCATGATACTTTAAAGTGCAAAAATATAAATAGCACATGCAAATACCATGTATACAGTTATTATCTTCATCTTGGTAATAAAGGATCTCTCTGGTCATTCTGGGACTGCATCCTTACGTAGTCACCTTTGAACTGTCTTCAAACCGTGAAGAGATCCTCGATGTAAATCATTCATAACCGCGACCGGTGACGTCGGTTTCAGAGAGCACATTAGAACAGGTCCTTACTAAATCATGTAAACATTCACAATGACCCCAGAGGTGCGGTATTTAGTGGCCAGTTTCCCAACCATTGTGAACCGGTCCACGGAGGCCAAACCCATGAAGGAAAAGTGATAAATCACCAGCGTACTTTTACACCTGAACCCTCTCTAATGCCCTAGATAAAGCTGCTATCCTTAAAGGCAGATTCAATTATTTACCCAGCAAATAAATTATTACATAATGGCCTCGCACACAACATCCCACAGCACCGAGTGCTTTCCAGCCATGTCTGACAACTTGCTTCCATCTGAAACATTTAGAAAGCAAAAAGAAAATGACATGCAATATCGAGCGGCGGAAGGCAAGCTGAAGACGTAACGCTAATAAGGTGAAAAATGCACGGAGGTGAGGCGACGTGCAGCGCCGGTCAGCGGGGCGCTGAGGATTCGCTGAAAAGCAAAGCTGTCTAGGGCGAGAGGGATTTCAGAACGGCCTGCTTAACCTACACCCCGCTGGGTAGCAGTGCTGCTGGGAGGGGCTGGATGTTAGAGCTGAAGATTACAGCCCTTGATAAGCACCACACTCGCTGGCCATTAAGCCAACGTTCCACTGCTTTAACTGACCCTGATGAGGCTATTTTTAACCAGACGCACGCTCCCGAATCTCAGATTTGCAACTCTTAATCTCAAAGGGATAGTTCACATTTCCGAAACAACTTTGAGAAAAAAAATCATTGTGATTTTATTACATTCATTTTTTATCGTATTAATTTTGTTATTTCTCTGAATGTTATTGTGCAGAATTCATGAAAAAATCTCTCGTAATTTTTCCAATTGAACTCATTTTGTTCACAGCTGAAGAACCTTTTCTAGTGATATATTTAAGAATGGCAGCCAGATTATGAAAAAAATCAAGGTTGGTGATTATTCACATTGATTTTGTAATTGCGCTTATTATTGACGATTAATAGATTTTACAAAACAAATATCTGAAGGACAAGTAAATTTAGAAATATTACATTAGCTGACTCGCCAGTCACCACTGTCGGAACACATAGAAAGGATTAAATATGGACAGCTGTAATTGAGGCTTTTGACGAGACTGTCATTGTTTCACCCATGATGGTAATACAGATTTATATTTCAATTTATTGTCAAGCCCTATTTAAGGCTGTTAAAACATTGACCAATTATGTTAACATTTTTATATACAGTAGTTGCCAAATGTGATGACTGGGGTTGATATCTTTGCAATATTGCAATTTCATGAGCCTACAGTATGTTAAGTCAACATTTAGATTTTTTCATTTTCATGTCTTATTTTCCTCAAATCAAGATATTTTGCAAAAAGGGATACCCATTCGCTTCAATTGCACAGACCAAAAGCAATGCCAGTGTATGGATGCCATCTCTGTTTGATTACTTAAATGGTTCAAATTATGTTTTTTATGTTGTGTAGAGGAAATAAAGTCCTAAAAAAGTTCTAGAGTTCAAAATGGCCTGAAGAGAAGTTAACGTTGACAGAATTTTTATTTTGGGGTCAACTTTTAGTTTAAGGTTCAAATTACAACATATAATGAAAACAGATTTTACTCGTAAACCAAAAAATGAAAATCCAAATGCATTCATTTTTCTAGAATTCTTTTTTATTTTGATGGTTTTCTCTTGTTTTTGAGGATAGCTTTTTATTATTCTTCAATGATTTGAGCATTTGTTGTGCATAATTGTAAAAATATTTTTAATTCATTTTTACATCTTTCATCAAACCATTTGAATAAAGGAAAAAGACGTCATTTGTTTAATGGCAAATAGTCATGTAAAACTTGCACTAATCCTTTCTCCGACTGCTTCCAAAAGCATCAGCACATCTCTCTTTCAACAAGCCCTTAAAAGGCGTCTACCTATGTGGGCATGTTTTTTTTAAGAGGTAATGAATATGAAATTTAATTGCAGAGTTTACGGGGATATGACACCATCAGAGGCACTTCACAATATAAGCACACAAAAATTTTAGCTCCGATGCAAAATGGAGTTTCAAACAAGCCCTGAGAACCTCCATCTCTGCTTGCTGAGAGCAGCGGAGGTTGGAGGTGACGGCTCGGGGAGGGTACGGATGGCGGACAACAGTCTCTAATGGCTCGCGCAGCCTTTTAAGAGCTCAGAAACTGCGTGATTCGCTTAAGGCCTTTGCCCTCTACATTAGCAAGTATATTACTCCATTTGCTTTGGCTGGGAGCTGAATATTTCGCATACTAATTTTCATCACACAGCCTGACATTCACTCAGGCATGGATTCCCAACCGGCTTAAATCCACAAATTATGAGCCGGTCTAAAGTGTCTCTCTGATTTGACCTCGCCGTGCTCACCAATTGAGGTACTCCATTTGTCTTATCATCAGTAACAGTGTGGTTTCCATCATCTCATCTGTTTGGTTGAGATGAGTTATGCGTTCTAGTGAGCTTTAGTCTATATAAGGTCCACAGATATAGTGTGCCATCTGTTTATTTACATACTCCTGCGGCTCTGGATTTACTAAGAGTGCCTGGTTTAGACATGGCATGTGCCCGCTTGCATCAACATCTAGTTGTGAAGGACTTGACTTAATGAATTGTCATGAATGCATTAAACTAATATAGGATTTGATTATGCCACCTTCTTAAAGGTACATTTCAAACCTGTATAAGTTTCTTCTGCAGATCACAAAAGAAGATATTTTTGAGAATGTTGGTAATGCACATATTCATTTGCATTGATTTTTGGTTTTATCTAGTTTTGGATGAAGTAAAATGTTGTCCTCTGAGCCTGGAGGCGTCTAAGAGACAGCCATGATTTCTCAGCTTATCCATTTTACTCCTATCTGTCAGGAACTGGAGATATTTTATGCATGCTATTAAAATTGCTTACAGCACCTTTAAACCATTTATAAACTTCGCCTGATAAGAGAATTTACGTGACCTTTATCCGTTTTTTAAGGTGAGATTGGGCAGGTAAACACTCTGATTACTAAACCAATGAAAACAAAACAAATCAGTGATTACTTTAACCATAATTTTAGGGCTGCTCGATTAGGACAAAAACTGTAATCACGATTGCTGTTCAGATCTTGATTTTTACTATGGAAATATCAGTATCAGTAAATTTATAAATATCAAATAAATATATATTTTGCAAATAAATATAATGAACAGATATATTGTTTAAAGAAATATCATTATAAATAAATATTATTTTAAAAGGACCTTATATGAATAGTATTTCTTAGTCATATAAATAATAATGCATCAAACAATTTAATGCATAAAAATATATATAAAACTTAGATTAATTAGATTAACTTTGCAAAAGAAATGAGGCAGAATAATTATTTTAACATGATTCATTACTTTATTGTTTGCATGAAGCATCAGATGTTATAGAACGCAAATGTGTCAAATTACACCAAAAATAAAATAAAAAATCAACATTTTAGTTCGAAAGTTTATTAAAAAAAGACCCTCATAGGCCTGCAGTCTTCACAACTTTCTTAAACACTAATGACCTGAAACAAGCAGAGCCATATAAAAAAGAATAACACAAAAGCAAAATCAAAAGCACGGTCACCTTAACAAGGTCACCGCAAAACTGCACATTATCCAAAACAATATTATGCGCTCCAGGGCAAAATACACTTTAACACAAGGCTATCGCAAGATAACGTTTCCAGCCGTCCGTCCTTGAGAAGACGTCCATATTTGCAATCAATAAACAAAGGAAACATCATTTCATTTCAAACAACAACATATAACAGCTTCGTGTGTCACGGATGACACCTCCTGTGTTTACTTTCATCCTGTGAGTGTGCATTAAGCACAGAAAGCAGATGGTTACGTTCATGGTGTTGTTGTTTTTCTAGACATTAACTTGCATCTTCCGTGCAGTTCTCCTGAGGTCACAACACCTAATGCATCACAGCGGAGAGCCGAGCCGAGAGAAAAGCACGCAGAAAATTATGCAACGTAGCACCGATGCATCCATCCTCTGACAAAACCAAGCATTACCACGCAGATTTAAAACCCATGAGAGCTTTACCTCCGAGGCCTCACCGGCCTCCTCTTTTCACACGCCGAAGTTCTACAAACCCTCTTGATACAACAAACAAAACGTTGCCATGTTTTCGGCGTGTGCTTGAAAAGCTTTCATTGCAAAAATGTGTCCGTGTTCGATAACCACCTAAGAGAAGCCAAGACACAAAAAACTCATTCTTTGTTCTTCCCCATATAGCTCCTTTCAAAACATATTGATTCGGACCCGAATGAAACAACACAACCAGAACCAGCGCAAACCAGAAAACAAAACATCTCAGCCTTGGGTTTATCCACTAAGTCGAGCCTCAACCATATCTCAAATGCTACCAGAAGTGTCAAAACATTTGACGTGCGCATGCGAGCGCGTGAGTGGGCCCTCATTCTCGTGATCAGAGCCCGATCCGCCCGAAACGTAAGCTTTTAATCCCACGTGTGTTCCAAGCTGCTACCCGATACATTTGCCAATGTCATCAATGTTTCAGTCTGGGAACATGACAGAGCTGCTATTCCTCGGAGAGCCGTGTTATTACATCCGTGGCTGTGAGAGAGCACATGCGTGACGTGACGGAGATTATCCTTACGGCACGGGGTGAAGACACAGTCAGGCATTCTAGTAGCATGTAAGATGTGTCCTTTATAAAGCTGATCCCGAGAGATGAAAATAAAACATGCCATGCATTGACTTAAGGGATATATTTGTGGCAAGGTGATGTATTACTGTTGCCGGCGCATACAATATTGTTACTATACATGATATTTGAGTTAGGTACAGGGATTGAATAAGATCGCAATTTACTAGAAAACAACGTTTCTGGATGCATAATAGTTTCAAGGGTTCATGATAGTTTAACGTTAAGAAAGCATTTCTAGATGTTGGCTTTAAGATCAACAACATATCCTTCGACACAATGAAATGTCTTTTTTTGTTTTATACATTACGCAACCCTTAAAGAAGAGATGGGCGATATATCGGCAGCCTTGTGGATATCGGCCAATAAAAACTAAGTTTAGTATTATCCTTATCGGTCCAATGATAAAATAAGGTTGATATCTTTAGGAAATTATAAATGAGGGATTATTTCTGCCGGCTGACCACTTCTTATGCTTGCTACTGACCACTGGGGATTTAATCATCACTTGCTTTATCTTGTATTCTTGTCCACAGAACTGTATAATAAACTATAGTTCAGAGATCGATTCAAACTTTTCTGAAGTTTTAAAATAAAATCAGTGATTCGCCGTATGTGTTTCATGCTTAGAAAATATATTTATCGGCATATATATCAGCTCCCAGTTATAAAAACGTTATCGCTACGGTCCAAAATGTGGGGTCAGTCGTGGTCTGATGGTTTGAGAGTTGGATTTGTAAACAGAAGGTTGTGGGTTCGAATCCCAATCCCAGCAGACAATAACTGAAGCGTCCTTGAGTAAGACATCATAGCCCTGTTTGTTCCACATTGAGGATTGACATTTGTATAATACTGTAAATTGCTTTTGATAAAAGCATCCGCCAAATGAATAAATGTAAATGCAAATGCAAAATTTCCATGCATCCCCACCTCAAACCATTGTATTTCTTTATCTACCAATGCAACCAGAACTCAATTGTAGATCAGATTGATGAATATGATAATAAAATTTACAAATAATAAATAATAAAATAATGAAAATAAAATCATACCAAGAGATTCTAACATCAGGGTCCTCAGGTCAGGAAAGGCCACAACCAGCAAATCTGTGCCTCCACACTCAACACACGACCCAACACACGACCCAATACACAAGACCCAACACACAAGACACAACTCAACACACAATCCAACACAAAACCCATAGGATGTGAATACACATTATTCAACACACACCTCAACACACAACCCATAGGATGTGATACACATTATTCAACACACAACTCAACACACAACTCAACACACAACTCAACACACAACTCATAGGATGTGATACACATTATTCAACACACAACTCAATACACAACTCAAGACACAACTCAAGACACAACTCATTGGATGTGATACACTTTATTCAACACACAACCCAACACACAACTCATAGGATGTGATACACATTATTCAACACACAACTCAAGACACAACCAAACACACAACCCAAAACACAACTCATAGGATGTGATACACATTATTCAACACACAACTCAACACACAACCAAACACACAACCCAAAACACAACTCATAGGATGTGATACACATTATTCAACACACAACTCAAGACACAACTCAACACACAACTCATAGGATGTGATACACATTATTCAACACACAACTCAACACACAACTCATAGGATGTGATACACTTTATTCAACACACAACTCAACACACAACCCAACACACAACCCAACACACAACTCATAGGATGTGATACACATTATTCAACACACAACTCAACACACAACCCAACACACAACCCATAGGATGTGATACACATTATTCAACACACAACTCAACACACAACTTAACACACAACTCATAGGATGTGATACACTTTATTCAACACACAACTCAACACATAACCCAACACACAACCCAACACACAACTCATAGGATGTGATACACTTTATTCAACACACAACTCAACACATAACTCAACACATAACTCAACACACAACCCAACACACAACCCAACACACAACCCATAGGATGTGATACACATTATTCAACACACAACTCAACACACAACTCAACACACAACCCAACACACAACCCATAGGATGTGATACACATTATTCAACACACAACTCAACACACAACTCAACACACAACTCATAGGATGTGATACACTTTATTCAACACACAACTCAACACATAACCCAACACACAACCCAACACACAACTCATAGGATGTGATACACTTTATTCAACACACAACTCAACACATAACTCAACACACAACCTAACACACAACCCATAGGATGTGATACATATTATTCAACACACAACTCAACACACAACTCAACACACAACTCATAGGATGTGATACACATTATTCAACACACAACCCAACACACAACTCAACACACAACTCATAGGATGTGATACACATTATTCAACACACAACTCAAGACACAACTCAACACACAACTCATAGGATGTGATACACTTTATTCAACACACAACTCAACACATAACCCAACACACAACCCAACACACAACTCATAGGATGTGATACACTTTATTCAACACACAACTCAACACATAACTCAACACACAACCCATAGGATGTGATACACATTATTCAACACACAACTCAACACACAACTCATAGGATGTGATACACATTATTCAACACACAACCCAACACACAACTCAACACACAACTCAACACACAACTCATAGGATGTGATACACATTATTCAACACACAACTCAAGACACAACTCAACACACAACTCATAGGATGTGATACACTTTATTCAACACACAACTCAACACATAACCCAACACACAACCCAACACACAACTCATAGGATGTGATACACTTTATTCAACACACAACTCAACACATAACTCAACACACAACCTAACACACAACCCATAGGATGTGATACACATTATTCAACACACAACTCAAGACACAACTCAACACACAACTCATAGGATGTGATACACTTTATTCAACACACAACTCAACACATAACCCAACACACAACCCAACACACAACTCATAGGATGTGATACACTTTATTCAACACACAACTCAACACATAACTCAACACACAACCTAACACACAACCCATAGGATGTGATACACATTATTCAACACACAACTCAACACACAACTCAACACACAACTCATAGGATGTGATACACATTATTCAACACACAACCCAACACACAACTCAACACACAACTCATAGGATGTGATACACATTATTCAACACACAACTCAAGACACAACTCAACACACAACTCATAGGATGTGATACACATTATTCAACACACAACTCAACACACAACTCAACACATAACCCAACACACAACCCAACACACAACCCAACACACAACTCAAGACACAACTCATAGGATGTGATACACATTATTCAACACACAACCCAACACACACAACTCAACACACACAACTCAACACACACAACTCAACACACACAACTCAACACACACAACTCAACACACACAACTCAACACACACAACTCAACACACAACTCATAGGATGTGATACACATTATCCAACACACAACTCAACACACAACCCAACACACAACCCAACACACAACCTTCAATAACACACAGGTGTGTCGACACATCCATGCATTCTGCACATGTTTCATCCCATCTTAAGTTTGTCTCCAAGCAGCTGACAGCGCACCTTTACGCGCAGGTGACCACAGCATCGCGCATGGCAACCGTCTCCAAGCATCATCACCATCACCATCATCATTATCTCCAGCCTCACCTTGTGATGGAGATGCCCGATGGTACCCAGGTTCCACTCGTCAGATCCTTTGGCGTTGCCTGTGGTCGCATCGCATGGCGTTCCGGCGTCTGGATTGGGAAGCAGGTGGATTTTCCCTCTGCGCGTGCCGGGATGAGCCGCTCGTGTCCGGTCCTCGCGCAGTGAGCGAGTGAACGCCGCTTCTGTCTCCCAGCTGATAGTTTACTCCACACAAGCCCCGCCCACCGCGCACACATGCGCGTGTTAACATGAGAGGCAGCGGCGCCTGCTGGTCACTGAGAGAACTACATTAAAACTAAAAACCGACAGAAAAGTTTTGTTTCGTTTTTTTAATGTCAGTTTGGTTCATTTTTAATTTATTTTTAACATTTTGAAGCCAAATGGTATTAACTTCGCCTCAAAGTAAACTACACGTGAGACCTCGTAACGTTAATGTCGATCATACAGGTGCTTCTAATGATGGATTACAAAATAAAAGTTGGAGTTTACATAATAAATGTCAGTGTAATGCACATAATCTTTTTGTAATTCTTATTTATTTAAGATTTATTTATTCTTAAAAAATTAAAATAAATATTAGGGTTGTTAAAGGATTAATCACATCCTGTGTTTACACAATAAATATGTTTGTTCTATACATCATTATTTTGTAATGGAGAACACACACTTATACTCATGTTTAATATATATTTTGGAAATATTCAGTCGTATTTACATATTTTTAAATAATATAAAAATATTAGGGCAGAATATCCAGACATAATAAATATCTGTGTATTGTACTTTTATTTTGTAATGGTAAACCCATAAAGTTTACTGTTAAGTATATATTTTGGAAATATTTACACGAGTTCAGTCAGATTTACAAATGTTTGAAATAGTATTATAATTAAATAATATGTCTGTAAAATGATTAATCATATCTAGAATTTTTTTTTACCTTTACATAATAAATATCTGTGTATTGTACTTTTATTTTGTAAGGGTAAACACACACACACACACACACACACACACACACACACACACACACACACACACACACACACACACATGTTCGTATATATATTGGAAATATTTACATGGGTTCCGTCATATTTACAAATGTTTGAAATAATATTAAAATATTTGGGCTGTAAAATGATTATGCATATCCATAAAAAAGTTTGTGTTACATAATAAATGTTTGTTTACTGTACTTTTATTTTGTAATGGTAAACACATAGATATAAACACACACACACACACATGTTGTTATATATTTTGGAAATATTAACAAGGATTCACATATATTGAAATAATAATAAAAAATATTAGGAATTTCAAATGATTAATCAGATCCAGAAAAAAGTTTACATAATACATATCTGTGGACTGTGCGTATAAACTTAAACAAAATAAATACTAATTAAACACAAACATTGATAAATAATAAGAAAATGTGTTTTTCTTACCATATACATATTTAACATATACATATTTTCATACCCACAGTGCACAGGCATTTATAATGTTAACACAAAGTTTTATTCTGGATGTGATTAATAACTATTAATTGTTTGACTGTTCTTTAAAATAAATTATTATAATTTAACTTTTTATATATAATAAAAAGATATATGGATATATTTGCATAAAACATGTCATGCACAGTTCACTGAAATACTGCATATTATGTAAATACAAACTTTAATTTTGCAATCAACATTTACATATTATTACACTCAGGATGACTTATGTTTCAACAAGTCAACTAAATCTTTAAAAACAATTAAACACTTAACCCTGTTCAAATGGCATATTTGTAAACAAAAATTGTATGATGCTCAAATATTTCTTTTTCTCAGATTTTCTGCATTTCTAACTCTCATAAATGTCTCAATCTTTCTGTGTTAAATATAATAAATCACACAGATTATCTGTTATACCAAAAATTATCATAAATTCATGTAAAAAAATTAATTACTTGATTATTTTAACAGTCAACAATAAATAAGGAAATAAACGTTATTAAAGACAGACAACCAATCATTCATGTAAAAGGAGTAATATTACCTAATTTAGGGCAGGTTTTGTTTATAAAACTGTAAGAATGTGTCTTCATTCCATTTTATTTGAATAACATTCCATTAAAGTAGAGTGCGCTTGGCACTCATTTGCCAGTTGCAGGTTTTGGCACCGAGGGTGTCTAGGGTGGCATTACGTGTGATTCGGATTATACAAACTCAACACGTGCTACAAGTCAACTGGTTGTGATGATTTTTCAGTTGATGTTGTGAATGCTGTGAAGTGGAGTAGTGGTGACCGGTTTCTAGCAGGTTGTTGGTTCAATCCACAAGTGGAGAGCGGTGATTATCAGCATTGCAACATTGTTAATTGTAAGTCACGTCTATCACAAGCTGTTAAATGAGCATTTAGTAATCCACACGACCAATGTTTCTCCATCACGGTGAAATTGACCAATGGAAACCTGCATAGCTTCAGGGCCTGTTTAAATCATGACATGTTGACCAAACCCATGAGTCTGATGTTACTAATGGTCACTTTTCTTCAGAAGTGCTCATATATAATACATGACAAAGGTAAGCTCTCATGAATAATAAACACAACTTGTGTGTCAAAGGTTGTCCACTCTCTGACTCACTGTCTGTCAAACATTGGCAGGCATTGTCTCAACAGCAGGCCTGGAATTTATGGATATGTATGCAACTCTACTTGAGTAGGAATAGCTCCAGGGTCACAGCGCAACACTGAGCTTCGTCCGGATCCGTTGGACCTGAACGAGTTTTTCCATCCGACGGCTGCTTGTATTCACAGACCTCGGCGTGTAGCGAGTCATCGCCGTTGGCCATTTTGTGCAATGTTCTGTCCTTGTTTTTGATTCAGGATACGTCAGATGTCTGAGATCTTAGATGTTCATATTAAATTCCTACATTGCTTAGTTTTCATTAGAGGTAAAGGGGGAAATGCCGACCATCCTGTAAGTCCCAGCTCTGTTCTGGAGTTTGGACAGAGCCGGCTGGATAATTGGTCACCGGAGGCGAAAAGTTCACCTGCATGGCTGCTGTACCCACCTCAGGTTCACTAACAACTCATTTATCAACGGGGGAACGTTGTGTGCTGGCTGGTTTTGACCTTTGACTTCAGCTCACATCTCATGCGTTTCAGAGAGAGTAAATAAATAGAATTAGGTGCGATGTTCATTCGTGGTAAAGGAATTGGAAACTTCAAGGGATAGTTCACCCAAATTCTTATTTTCACCCTTGTCAGTAAAGAACACAAAAAGAGATATTTTGAAAAAGGTTGATAACCAAACAATTCACTTTTTCAGTGTCGCATTGTAACAAACAGCAGTTGCACTCATTCACTTGTATTGTATGGATACTCAACCATTGTAAGTGAGAAGGTACCTACATTCTTACAAATATCTTCTTTTCTTTAAAGATGATGTATCAGCGTCTATTATTGATTGTTTTAAGAAACAGAGCTTCATGACGACATTTTTTGACATCAAATATGCACAACCGCAAAGCAGATCCAAATCTTTCCATTCTTTTCATCTGATGCATGTTTATTTTTTTTAAAACCACGCAGACCTTTAAGAGTCTTTTTTATAGAACACGAAATAAGATATTTTACAGAAAGCAGGTTACGAAAAAGCACAGCCACTAATTAAGTTGATCGTCACGTGAATGGGTGGCAACATGCTTCCAAATATCTTCTTTTCTTTAAAGATGGTGCATGTTCGTCTAATATTGATCTGATTGAAAAACACAGAGCTCCATGACAAATTAATTGACATTATTTTGACATTATATATGCAGAGCAAACCCAAGGCTCCAGGCTCTTTGTCTGTCGCATGTTTATGTTTGTAAAACCATGCAGCACCATTGAACACTGCACATGACACATTAACGCATCTGAATTCTTGCTGTTAGATGGGCTTACGCACAAAGAAATCTGTTTTCACACTAAACCACTTCATTTGTTCCAGAGGTTCCAACAAGCGGCCTCCCAGAGGCGAGCACACACTCCAGTGGAAAGTCATTTGCATCGTCTTCACGGGGAAGTTATGCACGCTTCCAATTGCAATTCTGATTTCAAAAACAACACAAAGGGGAAAACAGTGTGTTAAAAACCCAAATCATTACAGTTTAATGTTCAGTGAACATAGCACCAAACATCTAGTAGAAAGCTGAATAGTAAGGGCCAAACGTGCTCCATTTCAGGAAGACCACACATGCAGAAGACGAGCAACACAATGAAGGTTGTCCTCAAACATTCCAGCAAACCCGTGTGTTGTGAGAGATTAATTGGAGCTTTTTGTTGATGGTTGGTGAATGGACTAGACAACCCTTAATCCACTCCATGACTTCACGCAACCTCGCTCCTGCGGCTCGCATCTAACGTGTGATCAATACAGCAAGTGACTAATGTTAGCTGCAATTAGGACACAATGCGTCCTGCAGCTATTTTCAGCGTTTCCAATCCGCAGGAAGTGCAACTGGGAGGATAATTGCATATTGACCAGAAATGGGCGTTAGAAGGCCTGATCACACACTTACACGCTTACACACACACGCTCACACACACACTTGCACTCCAATTAAACGTCATCATGGGGTTTAGGACTGGATGATGTCCGGTTAACCGACCACTTTGAACCAAAGCCACCGGCGCACCTGCTATTTTTTTTCATGAGATGTCCACCGAAACATCACGATTTCAGTTTCATGTTTGCTTAATATTGATTTAAGCCATTTTCTGTCCATTTATGTAATTGGTGTCTAGAAGAAACATTTGGGATGTTTAACAGCTCGGCTATGCGTTTTATTTTCCCGTGGGAGTAAACATTCAACTCAAAAATAACAGAATTGTAGGGCAAGCAGATGTTTGCATTTAATTTAACAGGCTTCATTCTATTTATGTTATTAAACCGTTTACGGTGTGTTAATACAAGAGTTTAAAGAGAAGATATTGCTTTTCTGGAACACTTTTTAGTGCCCTTCGACAACAGAGCAAAGAGATGGATGGGAATGATGAATGATGATAGAACGAGATGGTGAATGCTTGTTTTTCCAACAGCTTTCCTGGATAAATTATGAATTATTGTTGTGAGGTTTTTCATCACCATACTAAGCAAACCTATACAAAAATGTAAACACACCGCATGTCCGATAAGTACACGTGCAATTTATCTTAAATGGAATGAGATCAAGAGGTATTAACTTAATTTAGCTGGAGCATTATAGATCATTCAGTGTTTTATAATGTATTTATTTCTATTAATATCAATTATGGTTATTATGATGACAATGATTATTTTTTTATTTTATTTAAATAACAGTTTTTTTAATGTTCAATATGATTCAAGGGGTTATCGTCAATTTTCGATACAAAGATTTATATATAATTTATAATGTTACAAAATTGTTTAATGTGAAATCTACTAAATGTATAATTTACCTAGAACATTCATTTTTAGTGTTTCATTTATTATTCAGTTTTATGATAACTGTCGCTATTTTTATGAACGTATCCTTAATTATTATCAATAATGCCTTATTATTATTATTATTATTTTTAGTGCTGTAATTATTTATTTGCATTATTAGAATTGTAATTGTTTGTATGAGCATTTACAATTGTTAATTATTTTTCTTATAAATTTTATGTTTTTCTTCTAATAATATAGAGATTAATAAAACCTTTACCAGGGATTTTGGCATTTCTTGAAAGTTAAACAGCTCTTAATTGATATGTCAGAACGCCATCTACTGGCCATATCTAACCACTACTGACATATTTACCTACAGATGTCACATCACAGACATCCAAGAAAAAATGGTTCAATCTATGTTTTTACTATAGTATGTTAAAATGGCCAGATTGGTCAACTGCTCCACAAATGTATCATATTAACATTTTTATTAAAATATGGCCAGTCTCTTGCAGAGGTGATGTCCACTCCATGCCCGTTTATGAATAACTGTAAACTGTACAAATGCAACAGTTAAATCAAACGCATTTGTGTCTGAAGTTAAGTATCTGAATCACTTGTTTAGTTGCACGCTGTGGATCAGCGGGGCTTTAACTGTCATATGGGCTTTAAATGAGTAAACTCATTCTGTCAGTCTGATAAAAAGATATTGAGTGGCCGTAACCTCCCGGGAGTCATAGAAACAGTCTGTAAATGATGTCTGTGTTGCATTGGGTTAATACAAGCGCTCACGTTTCAGCTGGACTGGATACCACACATACCAGCTTCCCATATCATGGAAATACTGTTTCAGGCATGAGGCCCTGACTGCCGAGCCAAATTGAAACATCCACCTCTCTGGAATGGGTGGAGATGTTTTCAAATTGCTCTGGTTCCCCTTAAAGCCTTTCAAACATGAATCTCCTGTTTTATTGACACACTGGATAATGAAAACCCAAACTTTATCCCAAGTTGGGTTGAGATATTAAACAAGCACGAAATGAAATGTTAGCTCTGGCCTGCTTCCGGCCTGGAGCATCTGACTTGCGTTTATGACGGGGAAGATAAATAAACTAAAAGGATCTCCAAATGCAAAAAAATTTTTGGTTTGCAACATGCTGGGCTTCTTCCTTTCTGTTATTTCTGTAAATATCTCAACGCGCCGGGCACATGGGCTCTCACAGCATGGCACATTCACTTTGTCTTTTGGGAAATAACGCTCATAATTTCAAATAAAACAAGCGATGTCATGATTTGAATGAGGCTGGTTACTTTTAAGATGGGTTATATGCTTTCTTGAAGACAAGTTGTTTGTCTCACTCATATATCACCTGGATCTGATGTTGTTTAAATGCAAAACACTCTGGAACACAAACAGTGATGAATCATTGATCAGACTTTATGGGGTAAAGCTTGGCTGCCATTCGATGGAAAGTGTTCCCACTGCATTCTAATGACTCTGAAACTGAAGACAAACGGAAACGCTTATTTTGCTTTTTATAAGACGACCCACTTGCATACTTTTGTATTCATGGCAAAAACAAAACAAACTCACCATCTACAGCATCTTTACTGTCAAAGATTTTAAGGTTTGTTTACAATCCATAAGGAGAAAGAAAGTGTAAATCTGGATGAGATCATGAATCGTTTTTTATCGGTTTATTGGTAAAGTTTTACAGGGTGTCTTGGGTTCTGTTGATGTCTACAGCACCCGTCAGTCCATTAGAATCTCCTCTGGTTGAGTTTGTATTGATGCATTGAGTGTGTATGTGTCTCCATGCTTTTGCAACTTATTGGCACATTAGTTCCAAATGAATCCATTAGTAGAAAAAAAACAAAGTACCTTTAAAAGTGGCAAATACACTGAACTATAATGAATAAAAATTTAGTTTAGAAAATTCTCATTGCACTTTTTCGGCATACTGTTTCAGCAAAGTACTTGTGCCCCCTAACACGAATAAAACCCACGACCTATATGACTTTAAGTGATCATCCTCATTTTCGGCCTCAACCTTTCCAACCTGTTTGACTTTCATTATTCCACAGATAAAAAAGGATATTTTGAAGAAAGCTAGTATTTGAACAGCAGTGGTATTAATTCCCTTCCACTGTATGAACACAAAACCAATGCATGTCAATAGGTCACCCGTTACCAACCTTCAAAATATCTTCTTTTGTATTCTGCGGAAGAAAATGAAAAACATTGATAGAGGTTTTAAAAAAAGAAAGTACACATCTTTTTGGGTTTTACGAAGTTGAATTTATGGGAAATGTTGTCATGTGTGTACCATGTGAGTCCTTTGGCAAATGCGATGGCTTGCCAGTCTAATCTATTCAAATGAAATGAGACATGCACACAAAAATAAATCCAGAAATGTACAAATGCAAATGAAAGCACTTTGAATGACCCACAATAAAATCAGTTCATCCAGATGTGTCCTCTGCGGAGGATTATCCAGACATCCTTTAAGAGATAGATCAACCAAAATGAAAATGACTCACCCATGTCATTCCAAACATGTATAGCCATGTTTTTTTCCTGCAGAACAGAAAATAAGTTATTTTGAAGAATGTCAGTAGCCTAACCAAACAACACAGTTTGCGTTGAATTTCACGGCACAGACACCAAACTGCTGAGACATTTCTTAAAATATCTTCAAGTAATAATAGATCATAAGGGTGGGATGAATACAGACAGGGATTTGCTTTAAATAAACTATTAGAATAAAGCTTAAGAACGTAAGTGGATAAGCACATGGTTGGAAATATGAATTGCTTACAGTGTTGTGTGAATCATATTATCAAACAAAAAAACATAACACACACATATAACCTGTGCAGACATCTAATGCTCTACAGTACATTTTAAGGCAGCACTTCCACTTCACCCACCAGGGGGCGCACAATGCATGAAGAGTCAGGAGGTTATGCCCTAACAGAAAGCTATTACCTTCACACTGTGTGCATGGTCAAATTAAAAGTGCCACAATAGGCCCAAACTGCCATCCTAATGATGTCTTGCACAGTGGGATATTCAATTTGGTCTCGGCCGTTAATAGAGAAGATTATCTGCCGAAATATTACTTATGAAGGTTTTTGGATTGATATGCACACAGCTCTGCCCGCCTCTTATCAGATGAAAATGCTTATTAGACGAAGATTAAATGGGAACGCGATGAGCCCTGGGGAATTAGATCTTAAATCTTTTAAATGCCAACGACTATACAGAAGAAATCCGAGGGTTTATAAGATGTATAATGTTGCAGCTTTCATGCATGTGTGGATGGATGACAAATGCATTCGGTGGCACAGCGGGTTTGCAGGATGGGTTGTATCGGTGAGCTCCAGAGGTCTACTTTAAACACACAAGAACTTTTGTTGGTGTTCAGGAACTGCAGAAGGAACTCTGGGCCGAGTATTGTGGTATACACGCAACTGCCGCGCAAATGCGCCAGTCTATTTTCAGTGCTGTACTGCCTACAGAAAAACGCCCTGTTCTGGAAATGTGGAGGTGTGTTTGCACTAGAACAAATTTGCATATGTATTTATGAGGGGTTGGTGTGAAATATCAACAGCTTTTTTTAAATGGCAGGTTTGGAGCGCTATTATTCTTCAATGTGCGCAGGTAAACGTTCCTGTAATGTAAACTAGCTTTACACGGTTCCCTACAGCTTTATTTAATAGTTTGATTATATCCCTGCTCGAAACATCGGAAAGTGTGGGTTGCGTTACAGCCGCTCGCATTAATGGAGGCTTTAAGGGTCATAATACTGCATGTGCATGAGAGAGGTCAAAAGGTCACGACACCGCACGCACTAATGTCTGTAATGTTACTGGCATGGACATGAGCGAGACTGCATGGTTATATTTAGCCTTTAACTACAGATGGTATAAAACAGGCCCCACGCACGAAACATTAATCTGTATTTGATGGATTACATCCCTGCGGGCTTAAGTCAGATTTAGTGGCAGTCGGAGCAATAAAATCAAGCGATCTGGGGGGAATAAAAACCGCATTATGTTATAAAGTCAAAGACGGCATGAGAATGATCACAGACCATGATGTGCAAAAGTTATGATGTACAAAATAATCTGAACTACAAAGATGTCAGAAATGATGAGCTGTGTTGGGTACCCAGTGGGCCTTTAGGGAAGCTTTCAGTGAATGGCGAATAAATATTGTATTTAAGAATCAAGATCTGACATTTAATGAAAAAATATATGGGTTATCTTGTTTGTTAGAGCGGTTCACTGAAATACTTCAAGATGAGTTTAAAGGGATAGATCTCTAAAAATACTGTCATTATTTACTTTGTTTCGTGTCATTTCAAAAGACGATATTGTGAAAAACGTTGAAAAGGTGGTTCCCATTGACTTCAATTTATTGGACACCTTTCTCAAAATATCTCCTTTTCTGTACCTGGGTTTTGAAGAACGTGAGCAAGACGGCAATGTTTTTATACAAACAGCTAAAAAAATTGTTCTTCTTTTTTAAGAAAATGTCCTCTTTATTAGTTATCTCACCGGCGTGTGCTTTAGAGATTTAAATAAGTCAAGTGAAACCGATATTCAGTGTGCAGTTCACCATTTATTTACTGAATAAATCTGGACAAAACACCAAAATTTGTTACATTACAATCAGAGCATCTGAGGCAGATTTCCCATCATGCACTCCCCCCCCCCCTCAAAGAAAAATGAATGAAAAGAAAGAAAAACGAAATAAAAGTCCTTCAACATCAGCACCTAATAAGCAGCTACTACGAAACAGGGGAAAAGTACAATGACCAAATAAACGGCGAAAAATAACTTCAAAGCGCAATTTGGACTGGAAAAATCTTTCCTAAACGTTCTTGTAGGAAAAAGAAACTACGGAACGAGCAAATTTCCCTCTTGCTAGGCAGGCTAACGCATTCAAAGGGCACATGCCATGACTAGATATAAATCACGATTTCAAGTAACATTAATATACGACAGAACGTGTCTACGTGTACCCATCCAGAACATCATTTCACAGACCTGTGCAGGCAGTAGAGTTAACATGAGGTACTGCAGACAGTGTAGTCGCGGAAATATTCGCTAAAATCTATGGCGTCAAATGCAAGAAAGGGCCACGGTCCGCGTGTGTTTCGGGGTGGGCACTGGCACTGACGACAGAAAGTTGACCTTCTAACTTAGGACACGCTTTGATAGAAAAAACAAGCCTGTCCCGTGTCGAACGTATTGCCTACTTTTGAAAAAAAAAAAAAACCTGCACGATTTCTTTTTAAATAGAGTAGTAGTTCCATTATAAATAAAGATACATCTTGCTCCAGCAAAAGGAAAAACTAACGTTAAATAATTGACCAGAGAGGTGGAATCGATCGTACTCCAAGCCTGGGCGAGTCAAGTGCTTGACGTTTTTTGAAAGAGCTCGCTGAGACGGTTTCAGTTCGGTTTAGCGGAAAAAGCAGCAATAATACGGTGAAAGGAAGAGCTTAATGCAACACGAATAAATCTAACGCGTCCGTTAAAACAAACCTAAAGCAAATTCATTCTTCGGCTAGCATCTTTACATTATTGACCTTGAGGGTTATCGCAAAGCAAACCGGTTGAGTATAACGTACTTCAAAAGAACTTGAGGATCAAGTACAGACAGCAAATGAATTGTAATTGAGGAATATCAAAAGACGACGACGCGGTCGCCTACTACAAATCAGAGCTTAGCGGAGGTTGAGCAGTTTCGCCTGATGTTTTCGTTGTTCCTTGGCCGTGTGCCGTAATGCATGTTTGTAGCTTAATGTGACTCGAGCGTCTCATGAGCACCACATAAAATGAACATAGAAAAGAAGAGAAATCAAGAAAAACCAAAGTCCTGCTACATCACTCGACGCCACTAGCATTCGGCGTTGTCCAGAAGTCCTGACCGAGGAGCGTTTCGCGCCACCTGAGCCAGAATCCACCATGTCTCTCCACGGAATGGACGATAACAATAGACACCATCGCGATGAGTGTATTTTCATAATCTAAATAGACGTGGCATAATGTCTGATGAGTTTGTGCTCAGCTGAAGAACTGTTCCAGTTCTTCTTCCATGTTGGCCTCGGGTACCGTTTGGTCCAACTCACGTTCGCCCCTCCCGTGGCCCGCGACGGGCGACAGGCCGCTGGAGGCTGAGAACCACGGGTGGTCGAGGATCTCTCGAGAGGTGAGGCGTTCCGCCGGTTCCCGCCGCAGGATGCTACGGATGAGGCATCGGGCCTTGGGCGTCAGCGTCTCGGGGATGCTGAACTGGCCGCGGCGGATCTTGCTGAAGAGCGAGCTGGGCTCCACGTCGTGGAACGGGTAGCGGCCCACCAGGATGGTGTACAGCATGACGCCTAAGCTCCACACGTCCGCCGCCTTGCCGGAATAGCTGCCGTTTGCGTTGAGGATTTCAGGGCTGACGTAGGCTGGACAGCCATGCTTGTCTGAGAGAGAATCGTCAGGACCTTCCAGAAGGTACGCATCCTCCAAACTTTCAAGCTTTATATGGTTTCTGGAAGGGTAGAGGAAAGAGACTTAGAAACTGTAGTAAAAGTTTAAAGAGAAAAGTAGGGTAAGAAATGTTTGGTATAGTTCACCCAAAAATGAAATTTCTCTAAAGAAGATATTTTGAAGAATGTTGGCATCCAAACTACAGTGGTACCGGTTGACTTGCATTGGTTTAGAAGTGAATGGTCACCACTGATTTTCGACTACAAACATTCTTCAAAATATCTTCTTAAGGGTTCTGCAGAAGAAAGTAAAAAAGCTTAAATTGTCTTTTTTTTGCGGGGTAAACTATCCCTTTAAATGGAGCATAAAACTGAATCAATCTTTCATGAAGTTGCATGACCACAGACAGAACACAAAACAGGGATTGGTTTTCTAGAGGGATTACAGAAAAATAAACTATAATCTTTTATGACCTTCGATGACTAAGGTCTTCAAATTCCTTCCTAGTTGAAACTCTGAATCACATATCATCCTGACCCATGGTTGTTGGAAGGTTTTGGTTTTATGACAGCTAAGCATAATTCATATTGCATGTAAAACCTCATGAATAAAAAAACAATACGAAGATAGCCTACAGACATCCCCGCCATTTTAAAAAACAATCTGCAATTCATCCAAAGAATTACAAAAAGTAGGAATACTGCAGCGCTGCGGATAGAATTCCTTAAACCACCAGTATTTCTCCTTCTGGGTTTTCCCTGTAATCCCACACAAATGCAAAATATAAATCATACTTGCTGAGATAAATTCTTTTCACAAATTACTTCTCAACAAAGACTTCATCCACACGCGATGACAACCTCTTTGCCTCTTGGATCCATTATGAAAAAAGAATCAGTGAATTGATGCATGACTCAGATTTAAATTGAATCACAACTGTACGCCCACCCGGTCTCGGCTCCTCAGATCTCAAAATAAGTCGTCTTATCTTCCCTGGGCTCGGCATCAGACTGCGTGTTGTCTAAATTACCTGAGGGTCAGATATGTTCTTCGTCCCCGACCCTGTGACCTAAGATGAGTGACACGCTTAAAATATTTCTCCAACTGTGAGTCACGGGTCAAGAACTTAACAGTGGTACGCATCATTACATGAGGGACCGATTTCACGTCTGTGGCATGTTGTGACATAACTGGGTCAGGAACCCGTTATGCTGAAATACACGGTTCTGTTTGACTTGCCGGGATTAAAATCGGTGCGCCCTCTGTGTTTGATTTCTAGCCAGGGTAATTCCCGCCGCCCTGGATATGTCAGGTTTAACTCACCAACGGTGGATGGCTGGCGCATTAGACCACAGAGCATGGGAACGGTCAGGTCACCGAGCTCGCATTTAAAGAACCAGGCGTTCTCCATTTCCGTGAAGTGAGCCAGAGGGAATCTAGCTGAGCTGACTCATCTGGCCAAGGGGGCGACTGCCATTTAGTTTAAATGGGACGGCCACCCAGATTCACAACGCACGCTGGGATTATTTCAGACCATTGCTGCCAAGCATATGGTCAGAATCGCGCTTTCGCAACCTGACAATACATTCGAGGAACGGGATCACAGACACTATGTGGAAAAAGACGTTTACCTCTCGTCATTCTTGAAGACAAACTTCCTCAGCTTGAGGTCTCTCAGGACCAGGCCGTTGTCGTGGCAATGCGCCACGGCCGATGCTATCTGATGGAAGAGTCTGGCGGCATCGTCCTCGCGCAGCTTCTTGCAGGTGCGTACGAACGAGTGCATGTCCCCATGGCTCCTCTCGAAGAACACGTACGCCCGCGTCTCGCCCAGAAGGATCTCCACTATCTGGTTAATGTTCTCATGGGTGCCCAGCGTGAAGTAACCAGCCAGGGACTCCTGATATCGACTGATATCGAAAACCTGGAAAAACAGGAACATCTCAAATTCATTAGACACAATCGATATCAGGCCTTGCAGACAAGAGCGCTCTTTGATGCCGGGGTTATGAATACGGCTAAGAGGCTTTGGGTGTCTCGCATTCAATCGGGCATCGTAATCCCGAAACAAAAGAACGGAAAGCCACCCAGCCGAGTCAAAAAGCTAGACCTCTGCTGCAGCGCCGGGTCCCCGAAACATATGCTGACTTTTGACGTTGCTTAGTAACGCTCAAACTGGAGACGGGCTAAATATAACAGCAGAAGTGGACAGCGGAGGCTCTTCTCTCATCGGGAGATAAGAGGCTTGCACTGATGCCCGCGTCGACCCGCGCTGGTCTTGGGTTTCAAAGTCATGAGGACCTGCTCAGGCGTGCACCCGAGCGTCCATGCATGCATGCACTCCCTTTGAAAGGTGTTCCCCACCTGACATCTTCATACTGAACACTGGAACGAAACATGGATGCATGGGGTAGTGCTGCAAAGGTCATGGGTTTAAACCCAGGAGAACACACCGGATTGGAGAGACATGCACATACGAGTCACATCATAAAGAACCAGTGTGACCTCACAATGTCATGCACATAATGCAACATCAAGCAGGCATGACATCACTGACACTTCCAATGGAAGACAGATCTCACCTTGCACACCAGCTCTTCCCCACTGTGCAGGTGGGTGGCTCTGAAGACGTGGTGCCCCTCAATAGGCTCCAGCAAGAGGTACTGTCCGATGCAAGAAATGCAGTGCGACGAGTCGGGGGTCTCGGGGGGGCTGGGAGATCCTAAATTAGGACTGAAACTTTGGCTCGATTCGGAAGTCCTTAGGCAAGAGAGCTCTTCGAAGTCGTGCGCTTTGTGCCTCGATCTCCCATAACGCGAAATGTTAATGGGACTGGACCTCTGTATGTTCATGAGTATAAGATGAGGGTCGTCCGGATCAGAAGGGGGTCGACGGTTCTGCGGATCGATCGGTGCCCTCTAGTTAACACCTGGGGGGGTGCATCCGAAACAAAAGGTGCCCTTTGACTTTGTTGGATTGGGCAAGGGTGCAAAAACGACGATCGACGTCATCCAACGCACGGATTTCGGACCCCTCGCGCACGGAGCTGATTGACGTCGCTCGCGATGCAATGCAACAATGTTGCAACCGCGGCCGCATCCGCGATACAATGTAGCGAGTGCGCGTGTGACGTCAGAGCCGCCCGCAGGGGTGCGGGATTACGCGCCGGACCGCATTCGCCGGAAAGTGCAAGCTGGCGGAAACGATCCCGATCTCCCGGACGCGCTCCGTGTTTTTTTCCCACGCATTTAATGCAAGGAAACGGGATTCGCCGGGACGTCGAGACCTCCTTTGTTGAGCCTGGGAATGCGACGAGCTCCTGGAGATTCGGAAGGGACGGCCGACGTTCCCCCGGGCCTGTCCCTAATTTCAGCAGGAACACGTCATCATGTTACATACGTGGATTGGGATCTTCTCCATCTCTCACGCACACGCGCGCCGTACTCCTGTGCACGAGCCGACCGAATGCGCTCGCGGGACCGACTCGAGCGCTCCACGCGCAGGACCGGCACCGCCTCCGTGACGTCACTGACAGGACGGGCTCTCATTGGTCACTCCCTCGGCGCTGACGCACGCACGGCCGTGTGAGATAATTGGTGTCCTTGGGATTTAATTGAAGCGCTTTGAAGGACGGGTCTGGATGGGGTTAAAGGGCACTGGGGTTTTGGGGGGCTGAAATAGAGGACACTTGGTTTTGGGGGTCTGAAATAGAGGAAACTCAGTTTTGGGGGGCTGAAATAGAGGACACTTGGTTTTTGGGGGCTAAACTGAAGGACACTTGGTTTTGGGGGTCTAAAATAGAGGACACTTGGTTTTGGGGGGCTGAAATAGAGGAAACTCAGTTTTGGGGGGCTGAAATAGAGGACACTTGGTTTTGGGGGGCTAAACTGAAGGACATTTGGTTTTGGGGGGCTGAAATAGGGGACACTTGGTTTTAGGGGGCTAAACTGAAGGACACTTGGTTTTGGGGGGCTGAAATAGAGGACACTTGGTTTGGGTGGCTGAAATAAAGGACACTTGGTTTTGGGGGACTGAAATAGAGGACACTCAGTTTTGGGGGCTGAAATAGAGGACACTCAGTTTTGGGGGGCTGAAATAGAGGAAACTTGGTTTTGGGGGGCTGAAATAGAGGACACTCTGTTTTGGGGGGCTGAAATAGAGGACACTTGGTTTTGGGGGGCTGAAATAGAGGACACTCAGTTTTGGGGGCTGAAATAGAGGACACTCAGTTTTGGGGGGCTGAAATAGAGGAAACTTGGTTTTGTGGGGCTGAACTGAAGGACAATTGGTTTTGGGGGGGCTGAAATAGAGGACACTTGGTTTTGGGGGGCTGAAATAGAGGAAACTCAGTTTTGGGGGGCTGAAATAGAAGACACTTGGTTTTTGGGGGCTAAACTGAAGGACATTTGGTTTTGGGGGGCTCCAATAGGGGACACTTGGTTTGGGGGGCTGAACTGAAGCACACTCGATTTTGGGGGCTAAACTAAGGACACTTGGATCGGGGGTCTGAACTTAATGCCACTTGGTTTTAGGGGGCTAAACTGAAGGACACTTGGTTTTGGGGGGCTGAAATAGAGGACACTTGGTTTGGGTGGCTGAAATAAAGGACACTTGGTTTTGGGTGGCTGAAATAAAGGACACTTGGGTTTGTGGGGCTGAAATAGAGGACACTTGGGTTTGTGGGGCTGAAATAAAGGACACTTGGGTTTTTGGGGCTGAAATAAAGGACACTTGGGTTTGTGGGGCTGAAATAAAGGACACTTGGTTTTGGGTGGCTGAAATAAAGGACACTTGGTTTTGGGTGGCTGAAATAAAGGACACTTGGGTTTGTGGGGCTGAAATAGAGGACACTTGGGTTTGTGGGGCTGAAATAAAGGACACTTGGTTTTGGGTGGCTGAAATAAAGGACACTTGGGTTTTGGGTGGCTGAAATAAAGGACACTTGGGTTTGTGGGGCTGAAATAAAGGACACTTGGTTTTGGGTGGCTGAAATAAAGGACACTTGGGTTTTTGGGGCTGAAATAAAGGACACTTGGGTTTGTGGGGCTGAAATAAAGGACACTTGGTTTTGGGTGGCTGAAATAAAGGACACTTGGGTTTTGGGTGGCTGAAATAAAGGACACTTGGGTTTGTGGGGCTGAACTGAAGGACACTTGGTTTTGGGGGGCTGAACTAAATAACACTTGGTTTTGGGGGGCTGAACTAAGGCGAATATCACACCCATGATTGCCATAATGATTAATCCTGACACAACAGTGAATTTCCTCTGGTGTATTTCTAGAAGATCCTCACCATGATGGCACACATACACCTTTAAACATTTTCATCTGTAAGATATTGTTGACAATACATCTCTATGATGTCAGATGCCATAAAGACATCTTGAAGAGGTCTGTAGGTTGTATGATTTAGTGTGGACACACAGCAGCTCTTTGTTAGGTGAATGGCAGATGATTTTCACGGCAGATGATTTCCAGAACTTCAGCAGATTTACCTGAACATGCTCTCATGACTTGATTTGGGGTCAGATGTGGTTCGTTGAGGTCTGGTGGTTGGAGAAAAGATATTCACATTTATTCATTTGGCAGAGGCTTCTATACAAAGCATCTTACAATATTGTGCAGTTGTCAATCATCACTGCAGAGTAAACAGAGTAAGATGTCTTACTCAAGGACATTTCAGTCGTTGTCTGCCGACACTGGGTTTCAAACCCACAAACTTCTGCTTACAAGCTTAACTTTCGTACTACCAGACAACGACTGACCCCAAGCAGAAGGATGTGGGTTTGAATCCTACTTCTAAAGGACAATAACTGTAGGGCCCATGAGCAAAACATCTTATCCCCGCTATAGATGAACACTGCTTAATACTTGTAAGTCGCTTTAGATAAAAACATCTGCCAAATGAATGAATGTAACTGTAAATTTGCAAATGTAAATAATCTCTTTTGACTTGTTTACAAGGTTGTACCAACAAATAATTTTCTTTTAATACAAAAGAAATAAACCTTGAATAATTTTTAACTTGAATAGTAAAAAACAGTCAATGAGAGTCCAGCATACAAAAAAGACACGGTTAAATATATAAAAGGTATGAAATACTTATGAAAACTAAATACTTATATTTGTTTTTTGTATTAACACAGTGTTATGCAGTTTTGTTCCTACTTTTAAACAAAAATATGTAAAAAAGGAGGACTGAATAAGTGGGCTTCTTATCCGTATATTTTAGTAAGCCTACTCCTTGTCCAAAGTTATAGCTTACTTGGAAACTCCCTTTATTCTACATATATCCCAGCATGCATCTAAAAGTGTGGCTGCTTTGAAGAATTTATAGCACACTACATAGCTCACATTGGTTTAACATTGCTCACTACATAATTTAAGCTATTTTACAGTTTTGAAGGCTTTCCTATATAAAATACGGGACATTGTAATGAAGGTGCGTCCAAATGTTTAACTGGTAAAGTATATATAGACAGAAACCATTGATTCTTGGCCAGATGGGGACTGTGGTGAATATCCAGATGTTAGTAGATGTTCTTTTTTCTGCTTTAAAATACAAGATGTTGTACCATTTTCTTTCTAAAGAAAAAACATGTGTGAATTGCCAAAGTATAGGCATATATATATATATATATATATATATATATATATATAAAATGTAGTTTAAAAAAAAAATCTTTATACTATGTTTCGTAATATATTTGTAGTATTCCTCCAGCTGTATATTCCATGTATAAAGTATGTATAATATAAATTTAATTTAATTTATATACTACCTTTAAGCTGTATTCAAATAAAAAAATATTCCCAATATCACGATATGTCTGTTTTTACAAGCGTCAGTATGCTAAAACCATATTGTGCCACAGAATTCAATTTAAACACACCCAAAAAACATAATTTACACTTGATTTTAAAATAATCTATATTGTGTCCATCTGATAAGCAGTTTTTATGTAAGTCCTTCTGCATTCACCGAAAGTCCATTATTCAGTGTGACACAATGTTATAGGGATGTAGTTTGTACAACAACAATCTGTTCTGTATGTTACGTCTGTGTGTATAATTTGTTCCAGCGCTTAGTTTTGTTGCACAATGTGTTGATGTTGAATTTCCAAACCAACTGGTGAGCAGAAGATGAAGGAAAGAGGATTTTTCAATCCGTGTAGTTTGGAAGAATGTCATTGTTGTGTCAGCCGCTACATTCACAAAGTGTTGATTGTGTGTAAGAGTGAATAGTGGGTGATATGACATATTTATACCACACACGACATAAAACAAAAGCCGTGGAACTGTGTGCTCAAGAATTCATGGTATGGAAAATCCCTGTTTGTGTTTTTTGAATCGTTTTCAGAAAGACGCACGATGATCGTACAAAACAAAATCAAGATTGCATACAAAATTTGCAAAAACTACAATCTCAGCCATGTCCATTTATGGAATTCAAATTCATGTTGTCTCTGCCGTGAGTGGCTCAGTCACGATTCTCCCGGCTGATAAGGCAACTTCCCACTTGCATTCCTGATCTCATGATCTGCTTTCCCAAAGCCGTTCCAGCAGGGCAGGGGGGCGGAAGGTGAGTGAATACCAGATTGAGCAATCCCTCATTCTGGAATGTGGGGCGTCGCGTACGGAATGCACACAGCTGGATGAGAGACACAGACAGAAGTGTTCAGTATAAACGCTTTCCACCCCCTGACATAACCCTGGGAAGCAGATAGCTTTTCTCCGGCAGTTTACGGCCTCCGCATGCCCACGCTGCATGTGATTGTATTTGTCACATAAACAACCCCTTTCATCCCGAACCGTGGACTCCGGTTGCTACTGAGGCCGGAATATTACCCCGTCTCGCTTTTAAACTCTTAGGCTGGTTCAAAGTGGATCAGGATTTCCCGGACTGCGTTCTGCTTTCTTTCTGTAGATTGGGTTTAAATTGACTCCATTCCATCCTTTCCGTTAGACTCTAATATCACTCACAGAGATGTTCTTTCATATATTTAGGTCAAGTCATTCTGGGTGCCACAAAGGGGATGCAATGCTCATCTCGACACTGAGCGGTGTAAGTAAAATTGGATTGTCTTTTTCAAAGTGCACTTTCTATAACTCTATTCTGAACTAGACAAAGTTTCGAGTGGGAAGTGCAAGGCGGCCTAAGCTCAGAAACAATCTCCGAAAGGTCAAACTAGATGGCTAAAATCTAAATTAAACCCCCACGCCAGCCTGTCAACCTCTCTAACCATCAGAAAATGAAACAATTCTGCCGCCGGGAAATATTTCGGTCTTTGTATTTTTAAACCTTCAGGCCGGGTGAAGTGCAGCAGCTCTGGAAACAGGAAGCATAACTCTCCATCCATATTAGGGATTTTTGGGTATGTTTCCTCAACGCTATCCAAACTCTTAAGTGTTCGAGAGCCATAAAATCTTGAGCCAAAAATAATCCACTGAAGTTGAGCTGACTAGCTTTGGCTAGAAAATGTGGCAATGTTACGTTTTCTTGGCCACGTTATAGTCATCTGGTCCCCCAAATGTCTTTTCAAATGTGAGAAGTGCCATTCGTGTTAATCGTTTCATGGGCTGAGTACAGACACAAGTTGATTCAACGTCTTTGTTCAATTATTAACGTAACATTGATTTCGCATTATATTCATTGGTTGAGATGAACGAACCCTGGGCCCTAAGACTGGGTTCAGTCCTCAGTAAATGATATATGACTACAATATACCTATCATATAGGAGGGACCTTCATGGCATTACAAACCTGTATGACTTACATCCGAAGAACAGAAAAGGATATATTTTGAATAATGTTGGTAACATTGATCCCAAATGACATCCAATGTATGAAAACAAAAGAGACATTTCTCAAAATATCTTCTTTTGTGTTTGAAAGAAAGCCATTCAGGGAAATGACAAGAGGGTGAATAAACAATTCAAAGTGTGAATGATCCCATTAAGATCCACTATTTGTGATTTAAATAATTGATGCATTATGGTTTCATTCATCTGAATGTCAAACTCTGAAAGTTGAAATTCTGTCATCATTTACTCGTCCTCTGTCATTTGAAATCTGAATGACTTATTTGGATCATATTTTTAAGAACTGGATATTCAATGCAAGTCAACAGGGACCAATGGTTTGTTTTTACCAACATTTTTCAAAATATATGCATTCATGTTCTGCAAAGCTTTACCTGTCTGAAATGCCAAAAGGGGGAGTGAATAAAAGAGAATTTTCACAAAGGCTTTACATCACAAAGAATCTTTATGTGAAATATCATGGCTGGATAGCTTCGACCCAACCCTTTGGCCTTGGCGTTCCAGGGGAAATTTTGAACTCATACCTTTTGGCTCCCGTCGCAGACTGAAGGCCCGGACAAAAAACGATGGGGTAGCTTCGCTCGGATTTGACAGAGTGACTCAGATTCTACACACGCGGACTGAAAAACAATACGAAAGTCACATAAACAAAAACATCAAAAAGCCTCAGAGCTCCAGGCAACATACGGGACCAAACAGCACAGCCAAAATACATTTGTCATATTTAATTATAAATATGTGTATTAAAGAATCAAAGGAAAAAATGACACATGCATTCTGTAGCTGCATGGAAGCCCTAAAGAGCGAAAATGTGTGCAGAAAGGATATAAATAAATGACGGACGGGGAAGCTTTAATATATTATGTAGAATCTCTTTGAAAGCTGAAGGCTGGGAGGAAGGACTCTTTATACACGTGTGATCTTTGAAGATGTAGAACCTATCCAAGAGGCCAAAGAAGCGAAAAATTCGAAAACAGATTCTCAGCCAAAGGAGTTTGACACCCTGGACCAGGGCGGATTGCTCGGGCATTTCAACACATAAAAGGATGAAGCTCTAAATGTTAACTGATGCGGTTAATTCAAAGCACTTTGCACTGGGTTTTAGTAACTGCTAACACAGATGCTATGGCAACAAGCTTCTATCCTCATGAGAACAGTCTAAACATGTCTGTTTACAGATTGCACATGAAGTAAACACACAACTGAAAAACAAACTGCAGTGAGGGATGGTTGGCATTCAGCGAAGACCCGAACCATCGCTCTTCAATTTAAGAGGAATTTTTTAAGTCAACATTAAAATCAATTTGCATCAGCTACAACAAAACAATGCCCAGAGCTGCGTGAAGATTGCTTCAATTCTGGCCTGATCTCACGGGAATGCTGCACTATTTTGAGAGGCGGTTCATTTATAAATTCACATGATGAGAATCATGCAATTATGAGAACAAAGCAATATTGAAGTGTGCTATTGGTATAGGTAAAATAAAGAAATATACATCCGTTACATTTCTTGTACTTAAAAAGAACATACAGTAGGGAAAGTTCAATTTTGTTATGTCTTGAAAGTGTACTTGACAATACACTTTTACAAACTTAGGTGAACTTTAGTTCAGGTAAAAACACGAAGTACAAGTGCTCTTTTGTCCAACATCACTTTTACCTAATATTCTTAAAATACAAATGTTTTTGTATACCTATTGATAGAGTCATTAATTAGCACATTTAAGCAGATAATAGTGCACTTAAGTAAGTCCTTTTTGTTCCCTTTGACTTTCAGTGTATCGACAAAGTCAAAAGAATTTTCGTTTGCCAACATACTTTAAGAATATCTTCTTTTTTTGTTAAAAAAATTATTACAGAATTATGACATTTTAGTTTTTAAAAGTATCCACATTCATGCATATAAGACATAGAAGACCATTTATAGAAAGAGTTATACACAATGTGGTCTGGAAGATACCAACCGAAAAGTCGCAAATGCAAAATAATTCATCACATTTTAATGTAAGATTACAAAAACAAACACTTGTTGTGGATTTTATAAATGTTCCATCACGAATCATGCATGATAAAATTCTGTAATATTATGTCGTGTGAGCATGCATCCTAAAAATGAAGTGAAAGGCATCCTGCATGTGAATCAATAGAGCTGTGACACGACGGCACTGAAAAACACACAAACAACACAGCACTGACTGCGTTTGAAGTCTGGCAGCCGTGGCATTATCTGAGCCAATGCAGGTGCCACACATACCATCTAAACTGCTCTGATATTAATCTCCCTATGGCTGTAGATTCAACGTAACCCATCTGCTAAGTACACACTATTCGTTTAGTTTCCAAATGTATAGCAAACAAACAAAAACCTGTTAAAGCTGCTATCACCTCTTTACAACTATATATACTTATCTTTACATTGCATGAAGACGCCAGACTAACATTGACATAGAATCAAGCCCGACAGGTCAAACAGATGAAATAAGCTCAGTGTGAAGAATCAGAGTAAATACAGAACTTTTGTACTTGTGCAATAACTTTTGAATTGCTTTATATCAGCAAATATTACAGATTGCTCATCATTTTATCATGTTGAAACCTCAGAAAACCCAACATTATCATCCCAGAAACAGATTTCACTAAGAACAAGAACTATTCACTTTTTTATGCAAACAATTACAAATGTTCGTATTAATCTCTCTGTTCAATAATTTTATTTGGTTTTAATGGAAATAGCTTATGTTTCATACAGTAATAGTATTTAAATGCAAACCATTAGAATTTCTGTGATGGTTTCTATTGTGTTTCTATTGTTTTTTAAGCAGCCCTGAAATTTCTTACCGACAGAATCCATCATGGACCGACAGACCATTATAGTTCCCATTAAACCCAATACAAATCTATCTACTGTGTTCAGAGTTTATTGTTTTATTTGAACTGTGATCATTTTGTGATCTCCTTTTATTCTGTTTAGTTTTAGTAAGAATTCATGTAAAATTCTTGAAAATTCTTGACCATTTTAACTTTGAAGAAGAAGAGGGCATCAGTCCTGATATATCACGACGCTGCCAACATTCTGCACTGAACCGCCATCAACCGCGATGCAATGGGATATTTTCGCTCGTAGGAACATTCCTGAACACATTTGCGTCGTCGAAGCTGACATTAATATGAGACATTTATCCAGGCAGTCAAGAGCACAACAGTACAATGAAAACAGGCCCGTGGCACGAGGTCCTGAGCCGTAGAGGCTCAATTACAGTAATGTTGGCGTAATTATGATTAGAAGAGCATGTCTCCAGTGTAACTAGCTGCAATTTTCGTGCCTTGGAGAAATGCGTACCAAAGCGAGTCGGTTTGAAAGCAGCCACTGGATGTGCGGTGAACACACAGCCTCGGGCACGTTTAATTAACCTTACATCTAATACATACGAAATCATTTTCAGGGTCGCATTTAAACCATGAATTTTATCGGACAACTATACTGAATATATATGAAAGGCCCTCGAGTATCAATTATAGGAACAGGCTTGGGATATCTATGTAGGAACGGAGGACGGCATGTAATTCCTTTCGAGATGGTTTTATCTTACAACGAGACCAATTCGTTGGATGGTGAGATTAGAGAATACCTGTAAGAGCAAAAGGTATTTCAGTGCTTAGAAACGCTTGATTAAGCAGGATAAGACTTTGCATTAAAATGGATGACATTCTCATCGCTCTAAAATGCAATTCAGCATCTTTTAAAAGTACTTTGCCATTAAAATGACATTTAGTGTAGCTGCGAGTTTGGGCAGACGTGAAAGAGAGAGTCACTTATTCCAGAAATCCACAAGTTTTCAATTCAATTCAACTCTGAAGATGCTAAAATATATAAAATCCTTTTCTATAATTTCAGATGATTGTGTAAGTTAAATTGAACAAATTTACAATTGGCTACTCCGTAGTTTTCCATCGTGTCTTATATTTTGGAAAAATAGGAAGTAATTCCAAACTGTTTACTGGAAGTGTTAAAGACAAAAAGCAATCGATATTAATTTAGTAAACAGTGTAAATGGCAAACTCTGCCAATATTTATAGTCAATATTTATAGTCAGTCTTTATAGTCAATATTTATAGTCAGTCTTTATAGTCAATATATATAGTCAGTCTTTATAGTCAATACTTGTAGTCGGTCTTTATAGTCAATATTTAGAGTCATTTTTTAAAATAAATCTTTACACCTTAAACACCTTTTTGCATCTGACACATTTTAATCACTATAAATAATAAGTAATCAATATTTATGATAAATCTTCAAAGCACATTTTGCAGACACTTTCATCCAGAGCGACAAACATCGCATTATCCTTTACATCTTATTTTGAGTTTGTACTATCCTGCGATCAAACGCATGACACATGCTCTAACCATTTTGCAAGAGACATAAGAAAAACATTCAAAATTCCTATGAACATGCTGAAAAGATTAACCCCAAATAATACATACACTTTTACATGAACAGAAAGTTTCATATAAAGTGTTTACATCCGATGAGGTCAAATAACAAATACACCAAACTCTTCACCAACGTGTTTCACATTGCCCTAAATACCATCAGGTTGGAATCTAATGTGAAACAGCTTCAGTTTCTTTCCTTCTGTTTTCAGAACAGCTTTGATGTGCCTACCGATGCAATTGTCATTCCAGTGGAATTTTCCCTCTTCCTGTGCCAGTAGCAGGAACAACATGGCATTCCTTCACCAGGCCAAACGCGCAAATTACTGGCACATTCCACACACATCACCTGTTTATGTTGCGCCGAGGAAATAGACTGCTTTTGAGATATACGAGCGTCGTGATCTCCTGACACTAACAAGATGAGGTCAAAGAAAAAAACAGACAGGAGAGGCCAGATGGGAAGCGTCAATAACTCAAAGCCTGGAATGCTTTTCTACTTTTTAATATCGGCAGTTACACTTTCACTATGTGTTTTCTTATTGTGCATGGGAAGATATTGAACCGCCGTCGTGGAAATCGCATTAGATTTCTTCGGATGTTCTGTGTTATTGCTTTGATATGGTTGGTGTCCCCAGAAGTGAATAAAGCAAATGGATTTCAATAACATCTGACTCAACGTGCCGTTCTGTGCAGTCCGGGGCCGAACCGCATTGAGTTATTCGGAAGAATGTAGGCCAGGATCACAATATAAGCCAAGATTCTGTGGCAGGGATGAACAGATAAACACAACAAAAGCAAAACAATATCAATAATCTGGAATGAAAAAGTGATGCGGTAAACACGCGCGCTGTTATATCGCCATGCATGTTGCAGTGAGTTTAGAAGAAACTTTACTGCTGACATCTACAAGAACTTTGCTGGCATCAGATGCCTCGGTAGTCTCCGAGGAGAAATATGATGCTTAAGTATTTTGTCCGTCACATTCCGTTGAAATAGCGTTGTCAACAGTAACGTTCCTCTGTAATAAATAACACAAATAATGGTAATGGCAGCATAATCGCTGAGACGGTGTTACTGCCCCGCCAGCGCTGGCCTTTCAGCTACAGTTTCATGACTAATCACTGAAGAATCTTTTGGGATATTAGACTTCACATATAGGATCAGATTTTAAGATTACTGTGCTTACAATTTGTTTGAAGAAAATGTGCCATTTTTTTTATTTTAAATGGAAAATTACAAGATATAAGATGTATTAAGGAGGCAAAGGTAAAATAACAACATATCATATAAACAAATGTAGTTTTGTGAGGCAAAATGAGGCAAATAGACTACTGCTTAAAAAGAAAAAGTGAAATTCTTGATCTTCTCGTGAAACTTTAGATCTAAAAGCACCTGCTTCAATGTTTTATGTTTTGCAGTAAAAAATATAATTGTGCAAACATATTTCTTGCATTACCAGCTAAAATGTTGCTTCTGAAATAGGCAAAAGCAAAAAGAGCCCATAATAGATGAAATTCTTCAATTTTTGACAGTAAAATTACAAGAAAACAGTACTGCAAAATCTAGCCAAAGGCTGACTACACTGAAGATAATTTAGGATTTTTAAAAACCAACTTCAACCCATTTTAATCTTAAAACGAAAGACACATTTTGAACCAAAGTTAGAATAAACTTCCCTCCAAAAGTCTAGTTTTATTTAATGTTCAAGTTGTGGCTTGTAAAGTCAAATTGATTAAATTTAAAAAATAAGACAGCTTTTGAACTCCAGATGTTTTTACAACGAACACTTTTCCCCATAATTTAATTTATGTCATTGCATTGTTTTGAAGAGTTACTATTATTAAGTTCGTCACATTATACTTATAAGATTCTATCTGACATCTTTGTGAAGATAGAGTTATTCACATATTCTTTAAATTATGTGAAGGTTTTCTTTACGTTGTGTTCATGTTGAGGCTGAAGTCTGAAACAGCTCTGAATGAGAACGGAATTAACAAGGGGTAAATTTATTCGTTCGATTATTGCATGAATGACCTTTAATGACCTCTACGTGTCTCGAAGAGAAACAGACTTTAGGTGTACTCAAGATGGAGTGAGTCTCTTCCTTCGGGCTCTGCAGGGGAAACATCAACATCGAGCTCTTCATCAATGATTGTGTGAGTCATCCGGTCAGCAGCCGGCCTCGGTTCTCAAACAGAACAGCTCGGGATGCCAAGAAGCCCATTCTGAAATCCAATCCCCTCTAGAGAAAGTACTATACGACTGCATGAAGCTGCAGTGATTGTTTCTGCAGTACAGTTCACTTCTTTGGGGGTTTTAGAAAGAGACAAATCAATGGGAAGTGATGCAAGCCAAACATCAAATGGGATCAACAAAGGCATGCAAGCGACTCAATGTGCACTCGCTCTGATCACTGATCTCTACAGAGAGATAAGAAACCAACGAATCCATGTTGGGCCTAAACACCCAAAAGAAATAACAAAACTAGTCAAAAACACGCCAATGATTAAAAAGTAAGAAATGAAAAGCATGAAAGTTTTAGAAAATGTAAAAAAGTAGTATACATTAGTAATTATAACTATAGTTATTCAACTCACAAGTCAACAATGCAGAATAGAATCAATAGGGTCAAGTACTTTAATATAAGAAACTACAACACTGTACAATATTTTTTCATAATACATTTATGAAATCTGTTGTGTGATATTATCTGTGTTTCACGCCCCAGTCAAAGGTTGTATCATTATCGTTCTTTACCTCACATGGCATTTGCGGTATTTAAATGGCTCTCATCTCTTCACAACAGTTAAGCTGTGGTTAGTTTTCATCTTTACCTCCCATCTTTACCTCCCACAGCTGTTTGAAATGATCTCGACTGTGACTTACACCAATGTTCCCTTTTACATGTATAAAGTATGAGAGCATGACAACTACAGTATGTCTACAGTACGAGAGCACCAAATTATTAAACAGATTACCCAAACCCTCACATATGTTATACATGGCTTCTGCATAAGTATTATATTTAAGTCGGTAAATAAAAAATATTGTCTACTTGCTATCTTTAACATATTATCATGATTATGGTATGGATAGGTTTCATTATATTTTGAGATATGGTAACTTAGTGACCACATTTCAGTCACTTTTATGTGCTTTTGTCTTTTTATAACTTTTATATTGATTTATAGGTTTGTTTTAATAACAGTTTAAGTTTATAATTTAATTATTTACAGTTAAGGGTTTAAATGCCTCCTTTTTATTTTATTTAATTGTAATATCAAAAGTGACATTCTATGAGGTTAGTTTTTAAATTGATTAATAGTGATCAATAAATCAATAATAAAAGATCGGTAAACACCGTAGAAGTATATGAGTAATATAATTACCCTGCTATATATTAATATACAGATGCACAATAAAAGTTTATGAAAAATATTCAGGCCTCTTTTACATTTCTCAATTTAATAAAAATGTTATCGTTTAAATCATTAGATTATGTAATAATTATAATTAAACTAACAAATGATTATTTACAACATTAAATATATCACATTTATATTAACTTAAAACATCATATTTTCTATCTCTATTTAATTATTTAAATATTATATTAAATTACATTTTTGTATGAATAGAATTAGCAACATTTTATTGTATTATTAATTTTAAACTACAGTGCTTTGTTAGTTCTAGAATATCCCTAATAAATATTTACATACACGCACAAAAAGATTTAGTTCTCTATTTAACTTCTTATAAATAAATAATAAAACAATTGAATCAAATAGTTCTTATAAATAGTAATAAAGGTAATAAAGATTTTATTTTACGATCAATTAGAAACGAAAATACTTAAACAATAATAACCACAATATATATATATATATATACACATCTGTAAATGTCATTTAATATCTATTCCCGAGCAGTTTTCCATGTCTCCAGCATGGAGACTACGAGGATAAAGATAAACAAACCAGATTTTTCTAACTGTCCATCATATTCTGATCTCTGGATACTTCATTGGCTGTAACCCAGAAAACAAAAGAAAGAACAACAGAGTCTTCTCTCCCTGATCACCTTCACAGTGAAACTCAGTGGAGCTCTTTCCTCTTGCTGCTGTTATCAGCTCATCTTTAAGAGCGAGCATGGCCGCTGCAGTTAGCAGGATGTAGAGATGCTATCAGACGAGCGGCCGCATCAAAGACTGTTTGACGTGAGCTCTAATGCAACGGGCTTATCTCTTACAGAACTCACACATGTGTAATGTAGGGCAGCTCTTATCAGGGCACCTGCCATTCCAACAATTGCAAAACAACATGCAGGTCATTGTGACCAATGGAAAATCCGCCGCTCAGAACGTGTGCTTGCATTTAAAACCCGAAAATGGAAAAGAATGGATGACAAATATCGTTTTGTATTTCATTCTGACATGACAATTTTGTTATAATTCATTCCACCCCATGTTGTTCTGAACCTGATAGCTGTTTTCTACACAACTAGAACAAATAGTGCGAGTGTTTTCTCAAATACAAGGTCATGACGCTGCTTGTGTAACAACCCATAGGAAAGACAAATCACAGATCCCTCTTTAATTACCTAATTAATTAGTTATAATCAAAGACATCAAGCGAATATTAATTCACCCTGACCATCTTTTTTATGGGTGGTTCCACCAAATTGAACACAGAAGAAGATATCTTGAAGAATGTTGACTTGCATTTGTTTTGTATTCAAACAAAAGAAGTCAATGGGTAACAAACGTTTTTGGTTAACAACTTTCTTCAAACATCTTTTGGACAGAATGATAGAAGATTTTATCATTGGTAAACTAAGTCTTTGTTTTAATTTTTCATAAACTTGTGATGCTGATCTATGAAAGAGAACAGCATCACTTTGAAGTGTCATTTAAGATGCATTCCGTTTTCTTGCTTATAAATGCAGAATCGTGCTGTTTCGGTGAAAAAAATCCCCTCTGTGTTTATTTGTAGCCCTTGTAGCCACAGCCCACAGATTCAGAACCGTCATGCCCACTCACCCAGCGCTCTCTCATTCTGAGAGAATGTGTTCGTGACCCACCTACATGTGATTCACGGTCAGCCAATTGTACATGGCTCTGACAGCAACCTAATGGCCATAAAGCATCTTTGATATACTATTTCCAAGGTCAGCTTATGAAATCAGAAAAGAATCGGAGTCAGCTTTGGGCCACACAGTGAGAGGTTTGCATTTCATGCTGACAAATGAAAAACATGCCGATAGAATATACACACAAATTAAAACATGTAACACACTGGATCATTTCCAAACCCCTGTAGTTGCCTTGCCAACCTGATCTTACCAGAACACCCTTAACATTTAACAAAGTTTCAAAGCCCAAAACTAAAGTTAATGGAGCGAATCATATCCAGCTAAAATAACTAGTGGGCTTGAATGAATTGTTTTTATTTACACTAATCAATACTAATACTAAATAATACAAATCATGTGAAGTCTAAAGTCGGAAAATTTAATTGTTAGATAATGAGCATTAAAGTTTGATTCCGACCATTACTTTCACTATAATTTTAGTTTTTAACATGGCCTTACTCAGTCAATATTAAAAACATTAATATTATATTTCCACTGAATGTTCCTTTCATTATGTAGAATAATTTTATGTAGAAAATAATTAATCACCAAAAAGGAATTTACCTTGGTTTTCACCAGCAGGATCACAAATATATTAATCTCAACATGTTAGATGAACCTAAGAACTGAAAGGCAAGTTGCAGTATGTTCTGGGTGACATCAGGCTTTGTTATTTAGCCAAAAATGGACACATTGTAATTATTTTGTTGACAAACAAATAAATGCATTCGAAAGTGTGTTTGCATGCATGTGAACAAATGACGTGAGATTTTGAATGCAGCAAAAAAAAACAGAGTGCATCGAAACCCACTTTTAAACACAGATGCAAACAATGGAGAATGGGCGAGCGAGTGAATGAGACTAAAAGAGAGAGAGAGGGATAGTCACAATGGAAACTGTGACTCATACCCTCCATTCTGCCACTCTGAGCTCAAATCAATTTACCATTGAGTCATCACGGGACTTCCTCTCTCACATTCTGTTTCTTTCCCTCGCTCTCTCTTTCTCTGCTGGTAGCTGAACGTGCGTTGAGGTTACAGCGATGTTTTCCTGTGTGCTCCAGGGCTTATTTTTACAGTCCAAATGCATCAGACGCTTGAGTAATTATGGCAGCCCCGGCAGGTTTCCTAACGTTCCCCGGCACCAAATAAGAGACGTGACGGAGAGATGTCTCAGGTTTGTAGGACTCACAGAATAATGCAGAGATAACAATGCACGTAGTCCGTCATTACGATGAGAAAGCCGAAATGTTGTTTTTGCAAACTAGCAAAAGGCAAAGGATGTTTGGTTTGCACTTCATGCTTTCTCAAACACTTATGAAGATCCTCAAAACCGCAAGAGAATATAAAGAGAAGCACCCCAGTGACCCCAAACACAATGAGCCACTCGCCAATGCAAAGCAGATGATGGTGTAGAGCCTCAGACACTAGAGAGAAGACCACAGCACCCGAGGCCAACACGCAAAGACCTCCAACCACTGACCGGCCCAGAAGATCAGCCTGTTACTCATGCTTCCATAAATCACATGAGGCACCTCATACACCCCAGAGAAGCCATAGCTCCGAGGTATCAGAAGCCGGCGGTATCAGAAAGAGAAAAAAATAAATATATATTTTGGAATATCTTCAATTAAAGTTACGTGTAACCTACGGTGTTGAAAATAACAGTATTCATTTGACAGAATTAAAAAAAAATCCAGATGTATAACCTGTAAATTTAAACTTGTAAAACTTGTCTTCTCGGCAAAAATTTAAAGCTTCAATTTTCTAGGGAGGAATATCACGCAGCACCTAAAACAAGTTCCCAGCTAGGTAACATCCAATCTACGGCACTGTGTGATACCACTGCCCTTGCTTTGGCCTCATTGCGATAACGAACTTCCTTGACGATCATACGGGAATAGGAGTGTAGATCCTTATCTTATAGGCCTAAGAAATCGCAGCTATACATTTACGCTGGTTCGAGTAAACTATATAACTACAGAAGAGTCAAGTTTCAAATACAACAAATATCGAAACTCATTGGTCAGTTTGTAACGCCATGCAAGTGGTCTAATAGGATTCAATGACCCATGGTAAGCAATGCTAAAAGTGACGTCGCCAGAACGGCTGAAGGATTTTCCAATCGGCAAAACTCAACAAATTAAGTTATATTTCTTTAAGTGAAATGTCTGTAATTTGCTTCCAATATCTTAGTAGTATATTAATTTGATCTTATGTGTTTTAACTTTAAATTAGGCATGGATTTTGATATGGGGTCCGCCGCATGTCCTGACTGTAAAAGGGGTTCAATGGTTAATATTTGCTGAATACAGTAGGACGAGTTGGATTTTACATCCATCACACTTGAATCACATTTAAAGCACACAAGTAGACTTAAAGTAGGCTTACAAGCATAGTACAGCATTATAATCATTGCATACTTTATGTATACTTATACGTACTATAAATAATTAATTTGATCTTAATACACACGCACACACGCAACCAAGCACACAGGCGCGTACACACACGCACACACATATATATGTAACGGTGACACACTAACAAGCTACACACTAACAAGCTACAATACTACACAAGTTTTTGTGACCCTTCCTGTACAAACCAGGCTAATGTCGAAAGATTTATGAGAAAACAAGCATTAAAGTTTGATTTCATCTGTTAATTTCATTATGATTTTAATCTTTGCCCTTGTTACTCAGTCAACATTAAAGATGTATACTGATACTTTTGGTTTCATATTTCACAAGAGACTGAGTAAATGATGAGATATTTATTTTCCTATTTAGTGAACCCCTTTCCACAAACCTAGAAAAAACAAAGGTATGGAACTAAAACTTTTACATGTATTTCTAGTTCCATGTATGCATGTACATTAATAGGAATGCACAGATCATTACAACCCTTGGTCCTGCAGAAATTCCCCTCTGACTGTAATTATGTTTAACTTTTGATAATGCAATACCCATGCAATTGAGTCACACTTTTCTGAAGATGCTCTGAATCCCTTTCTCAGCCCTAACCCAAAGTTTCTGCAGGCCCACACATCTCCAGCAGAGGAAAGCACATCGCTGAGTTTTCCTCCGGTGCTGGAGCGGGTTGCCACGACCACCCTGATGCCTGCTGTATTAGTCTCGATTATCTAGACATGATGCAACTCCAAGCTCAGAGTAAGAAACCCGGCGATCGGCCACGCGAGAGCCTGAAGCCAAGGAAAAAAGTGGCAACACATCGCCTCAACCGGTGGTAATAAATCTGCACTTTTTTCTTGGGCGAGCTCCAGTCATGTAAAAGGCGTTTAAATCACCATCTTTCCTGTCATATTATTCACCCCTGACTGTCGTAGGCTAAATTACATTTGGGCCTGAATCCCGGCCCTTTAGCTCCGGGCGGCTTGACGCGTGAATGGGAATTGATCCACTTTTTGAAGCCGCGTCAGGATGATTTCTCCGGACGTGCGGAGGAGTGAAAGTGACCTTCCTCGCCAGGTTTCACAGAGGCCGATTGAATTCCTTTCGCTTAGTTCAGCCACAATGAAAGGATTTGGTGCATCTGCACACGTGTCTGAAGAAAAGCTTTCACCTGCACTAACAGATTAACCTTTCCTCCACGCCTGCTGGGATCACGTTCATCCTCACACGAGAGGTCAGAGGTCACATTCCATATCTCCGCCTCACTGCCATCCATGTGTCTTTCCTTCAGTCAAGCATTGCCTAAACATTAAATCTGGTTGACTACAGACATGAATAATGTGTTGAGTAATGCCACGGTTTGAGAGGATGTGCTATCATTTTTATAAGTAATTGAACAAATTGTAGATATTAAAGAACATACAACACTACAAAAGTTCATTTGTGACCCTTCATGTACAAACCAGGCTAAAGTCAAAAGATTTCTGAGAAAAGTTTGATTTCAACCATTAATTTCACTTTGATTTTAATCTTTGACCTGGTTACTCAGTCAACATTGAGATACAAATGTTATATTTTCAAAGAATATTCTTAATATTGGGTAGAATGAGTTAATGTGCGAAAAAGTAAAAAAGAGACTTCAGCTGCATTTTTTCAGGCAGGGCCAGAAAATCTAAAAAGATCAAAATTGAATATTGAAAAATGCCTGCTTTGCATGTCTAAAAAAGATTTTTGCAGTAAGATTTCTATTATCCATGAACTAATTAATGCTCTCCAAAATCGTCTGGCTCAACAGACGTTGTGTAGACTGCTTTTTTTCAAAGTAGGCCTTGTGTTTAATTGGAGAATGAACATGATATATATATATATATATATGTATATATATGCATCTGCTCACATGGGTTTGATTTACTCTCTGTCTTAACAACACACCTTTACAATTTATCCACAACACAGTTCGCAAATCATACAAGGACGCATGCCAGCTGCAGGAGGAATAAGGTGCATTACAGCGGTGCATGTAATGAAGATCTTGTTTTAGGAGCGGTTTGATTTAGGATGCTTGTGCAGTGATGGGGAGAGTCCAAGTTACAAGCGACTCATAATTTACAGTAGTTCAACCACAGTCAAGCTACCTGTGTGAGAAATGAACCATGCTACAAGCTATTAAAACAAACTAACACGTGTTATCAACAAGAGTTATCTAAAGGGGAAAGTGTCACTGAATAGAAGGTATTTAGCCCACAAGAATATATCTTACACATATGTTATACACATACACCATGTTGTATTAAAACAAACCAAACTGCAAGAAATCTGACACACGTTTTTCTATATGAAACAATATGTGAACTATAAATGAACTGAATTTTTTCGAAAAGATAAATCTAACCTCTGTCTTTTACACGAGAGAGATAGAGGATGTCATTTTAGTCTGCGTAGACTTTGTAGTTCTTTGCAAATTGCAATATAAGATAAATGCACTTAGCCTCTGAAACCACTTCTGTTGTGTTACTGAGAAATCTAAATGTCAATAGCAATGCTGCTCATTTTTCAGCACGAAAACCATTAATTTCATGAGTTCACATAAACATGTCAAAAGAATATGATAAAAATAGACTAGTGAGATCATTTTCTATGGCTGAGATGAACGGTCGAAAGTCCGTCCAAAAATCTTCAATCCTGCACTCATCCTTAATCGTTTCTTCTGCAAAATAGAAAAGAAGATATTTCGAAGAATACTGGTATCCAAACATTTCTGACTCCCATCGTATAAACCATTGTAAAACCTTAAGAGAAATCTCAAAATATGTTATTTTATGTTCCACAGAAGAAAGAGTCATTGCCCCCTTTCATATGTTGTGAACCAGTCAATGTTATCCACACATTTACATGTAAATCATTCATGTTGTAGTATATCAAAAACTTGAATGCCACTTTAGTTTTTAATACGCGAGTCATTGATGATGCTGGACTTGCTGGCCTTCTTGTGTTTGCAGGTGTCATGTGCAAATTTTTGAATATTATTAACATATATTTGTTTACATTGACTTTGAATATAACAAACTGTACCATCCAAGATACTACATGGTGGTAAACTTTAAAATCTTCTTAGTGATTTAAGAATCACAAATTGTAATCATATTAAACCTAGCTTAAAGAGAGAGAGAGAGAGAGAGAGAGAGAGAGAGAGAGAGAGAGAGAGAGAGAGAGAGAGAGAGAGAGAGAGAGAGAGAGAGAGAGAGAGAGAGAGAGAGAGAGAGAGAGAGAGAGAGAGAAGAGAAAGAGAGGGAGGGAGGGAGAGAGAGAGTGAGAGAGTGAGAGAGAGTGAGAGAGAGAGAGAGAGAGAGAGAGAGAGAGAGAGAGAGAGACAGAGAGAGAGAGAGAGAGAGAGAGAGAGAGAGAGAGAGAGAGATTGGATGAACTACACTACACTGGTGGTAAACTTTAAAATCTTCATCAATGTGATTTAAGAATCACAAATTGTAATCATATTAATCCGAGCTTAAAAAGAGAGAAAGAGAGAGAGAGAGAGAGAGAGAGAGAGAGAGAGAGAGAGAGAGAGAGAGAGTGAGAGAGTGAGAGAGAGAGAGAGAGAGAGAGAGAGAGAGAGAGAGAGAGAGAGAGAGAGAGAGTGAGAGATAGTGTGAGAGAGTTAGAGAGAGAGAGAGAGAGAGAGAGAGAGAGAGAGAGAGATTGAGAGAGAGAGTTAGAGAGAGCGAGAGTGAGAGAGTGAGAGAGAGAGAGAGAGAGAGAGAGAGAGAGAGAGAGAGAGAGAGAGAGAGAGAGAGGGAGAGTGAGAGAGTGTGAGAGTGTGAGAGAGTGAGAGAGTGAGAGAGAGAGAGAGAGAGAGAGAGAGGGGAGAGTGAGAGTGTGAGAGTGTGAGAGAGAGAGAGAGAGAGAGAGAGAGAGAGAGAGAGAGACAGAGAGAGAGAGAGAGAGAGAGAGTAAAGGCAACATTTGTAGACCAAATTGTCCAACTTTAACGTATCAAGGTTGCAAAAATAAAAAGGTCTGGAACAGGGCTGATTCAAAGTGACAAACAAGCTTTATAAATCAAAGTTTCATTTCAAAAGAACTGGTGTAATCTGAAGCACAGCGTTC